>PVJD01006061.1:0-104456 GCA_004026545.1 Mormoops blainvillei | reverse complement strand
AAACGGGGGGTGGGGGGGGGAGGTAGGGAGAACAAGAGGAAACTAGCCAACTGCTTAGATTTTTCTGAACTCGGAATGGAGCAGCTGGCTTCAAGACAGGAAGCTGGGTCCCCATGGCGATTGTGACTGGGCCAGAAGCAAGTTTATTGAAGCACCATTTTCTACTAAGTTTTATCCCAAGCTAAGCAGGTTTAAGGTTACACTGGAAAGTAACACTGTGTGGAATATTTTCCTTAAGGGCACAGAGATGAGTCGACATGCAGCAAGGCAACGGCAGGGCAAGCAGCGCGGGCCAGGCTAACCTAGGAGCGGAGGGTCAGTTCACGAACAGCGAGCGGGTAAACTCGACATAGTCAAAGGCTGTGGGGAGTTCGCGGCCCTTGCCGTCCACGTACGGCTTCATGTGGGAGACGCAGTAGTCAGCTTGTTCCCGAGTCAGGTTCTGGAGGGAAGACAGCACCTGTCAGCTACACTGAAGTGGCGGGTTGGGTGGACTTCAAAAATGTTAATGCGCAAGCTTCAGGAAGATTTATGCCCAGAGTCCAAAGCCAGTTCTGTGAGCTGATAGGAGACTCTGGCCTGGACTGATTCATTTGTAAGTGGGGGTGAAACACCACCCGGGGAGGGGAGTAGGGTGGGGTCTGTTACTGCCACAGTCAGCTCTGCCCCTGACTCAGGGGCAGCCTTCGGCTTTACGTTTCAAAGGACCCCTCAACCCCCTCCTTCCCAGGGCAGGGGGATGGGAGCGGAGCCCCAGACCTGGTACAGCTCCTCCTTGGTCACGTAAGGCTTCCCCTCGGAGCTCAGGGCCCGGAAGGCGCTCTCAATCTCCTCGCTGGACTTGACGTTCTCTGTCTCACGGCTTATCATGAAAGCCATGTATTCTTGCAGGGAGACGTGGCCGTCCCTGGGGAGGGGCAAGTGCGGTGAGCAGGAGCGGGCAGTAGGTGCCTGGGGCAGAGCTGGGTCCACTACCTTCCCTCAGGCTCACCGGTTTGGATCCACAGTGTCCAGAATCGCCTCGAACTCAGGGTCGGGTTCTCCTTCCTCCACCATGGGCAGATCGTAGCCCAGGGAGCGCAGGCAGGATTTGAACTCCTGGTGGTTCAGGCGGCCAGATTTGTCCTTGTCAAAGTGTCTGCAGCACCAAGTGGAAGGCAGCTCAGCACACAGGCCCTGCTGCTGAGCCTGCCTCCACCCGCTGCCCAGGGAGGGTGCGGGTATACTCACTTAAACATCATGCTGAACTCTTTGAGGGCCTCCTCAGTCACCCCTGTCGTGTTCCTGCAGAAAGGAACAGAATTAGGGACTGAGTCCCCCACCCCACAAAACAGTAACCTGACTGCTGGACGCCGGGTGGCCTACGGTTGGGCGGCGAGGCTCTTCTTCCCGCCCCTCGGTGCCGGCACAGGTACCTGGCCTGGATCTGCTGCTCCAGGTTGTGCTGCATGCGCATGCCCAGCTGGTCAAGCTGGTCCCACTGCTGGGCCAGGCCCACTGTGCTGTGCTCCGTGTACTTGTTGTCCAGGATCAGTGCCTCCTCCATGGCCGCCCCTAGGTCCTCGATCTTCTTCAGCTGACTTCTCATGGCTCGAATCTCCTGGTGCTTGCGCTGCAGGGGCGGGGGAGCAGAGTTGTATGGGACGGGCTCTTGCCTCGGCCATCAGGCCCAAGAGCCCGACGGCCCTGGCCCTCCCAGCCTGAGGCCAGAGGGCTGTCTGCGATGGGGAAGGCGGGTTGGGGTAAAGTGTAGAACCCAACAGCCTCAGCAGAGGGGAAGACTTCAGTGTGTCACAAAGCAGTGGGCAGATCTGCCTGGGAAACTACTGGGTTGGCCAAAAAGGCTGTTTAGTTTTTTCTGTAAAACAAGATACATTTTTCATTTTCACTAATAACTACTGATTTGGATATTTTAAGTGTGTCGACCATCTCCTGCAAGGTATAACCTTATTCTCAATTAATGTCTCAATTTGCTTGCTATCTACTTTAACTGGTCTACCCAACCATGGAGCATCCTCCAGCGAGAAAACTACAGCACAAAACTTTGCAAATCACTTTGGACACGTTCGATCACTCACAGCACCTTTTCTATACACTACACAAAACTTTTTCCATTTCAGTTTTTACCTGTCTTGAAATAAAAGAGCATAATGTTGAAAATGTTGCATATTCCTTCTTCAACGTTTAAAATAGCAACACAAAAATTCACCAATTTTGATTTAGTTTTTAAAAGGGTGCATACTGGGATGAGAGCTGTCACAATACAATCTAACAAAATTGTCTTAAATGAAGTTAAAAACAACTAAGCCCTACTAGGGCCATTGTAGTTAAACCAAACTTTTTGGCCAACCCAATACATACTAAGGACAAGAGGAGCCACCTTCTCTTTAAACAGGGTTCAAGGCAGCACCCATCAAAGACAGCCTTTCCTTAAAATAATGGGGACCCAGGCTGCCTTACGCCAAGGGAAAGAGGAGTATCCAGCCAGCCCGCCTCATGCCTGACTTTGAGCCAGGCAGGCCTGCTGGTGTGGCCGGGTGGAGGGTCTCAGCTGGGTCAGGAGTCCTTGGGGCACTTACTTTAGTAGCTTCAAGCTGGGACTCGAGGGTCCCGGACTCCTCCACCATGCAGGACCTAAACACGAGACGGAGGCACAGTGAGGCAAAAGGGAGACTGTGAGCTTGAGGTGAACTATCCTTAGAGAAAACAGTGTCTGCAGGCTCCAATTCCTTTTAGGAAGGAAACCAAACCTATCTACTATTGGCTGACTTTTCCTAAGTGGCCCAGGGAGCAGGGCAGGTAGTTCTTTCCTGTTCAGAGATGGGAAGCTGCTGTTCTGTGCGGTGTGCCGCCTGCCTAAGGCAAGCTGACGGGCCAGCGCTGGGCCCACCCAGCCTGCTCCCAGGCCAGGGCCCTTCGTCATGGGGCTCCTCAGGCCCAGCCCAGCTGTGACATGGTGACTGACCCAAGCTAGGCTCTCGGGGGATACCTCAGGAGCCGACTTTAAAGGAACAGAGAAGGGCTGCAGGTCTGACTGACAATGCACTCCTCTGCAACCACAGTGAGGAGGGGCATCCCATACAACCCTGCCACTGACAGAGAGGCCCCAGGCAAGAGGGAGGGCTGACAAGCTGATAGCCACTGCCAGAAACCCTTGGAGTCTCCTTCGGGTTCCTGAGGAGACAAGCCCCATGCTAAGGGGAGATGAAGTCAGACCCTTCAGACACAGACACTGGGCGCTGAGATCATGACCAGGCCTGAGGTTTAAAATGGTTCTAATTCTGCCCAGAGGGAGGTGGCCATGACTAAGCCTCAGATTCAGGTCCCAAAATCTAGACACAGCACCAGAGGCTCCTTCCAGGGCCAAGTTCTGAAGAGCAAGGGGGCTGGGGCGAGCCTCTATCCCGTGAACATGGTGCAAGGCCACAGGAGGCTTCCGGTGAAAGACGATGACAATTGGGTTGTGGTCACGTGCAGGGACAAGTCACACTGTGCGCATGTCCTTGGTGGGATTTTAGCCCAGCCTCCCCGGCACCCATATTTGCCCCAACCTACCCCTTTAACACCCAGTGAGCCAGGGTTAGCTCTGAAATCTCTGCAAGTTCAAAGTGTCTAGCAAAAGCAAGGCACCAGGCTTCCTCCTACCCCAGCAGATCAGACTCACAGTCACGCCATGTCCCCCAGGGCAAAGCACATCCCCAGGACCTGGGGGTGGGAGGCTGGGTGCCGGTGCAGGGGGAGGAGGACAGACCCCTCTGTCCCAAGCGGCCGAGGGCAGTGGGTTAGTCAGAAAGCGGAGCCGCCTGGGGAAGTCAAGAGTGCATTGGTAAAACCACAGTGAGGTAAGAAGAGAAATAAGAGGAGAAAAACCTTCCAGACAGATCATCCCCAACTTCATACTGATAGACACGAATGACCCGACGATACGCTATGCTATTCAAAGAGAAGAAACCAAATGAATACACCAAAGGGAGGGAGAGGAGAGGGCATACCGAGACAGACACACGTCACAGGCCCGAGTGGGCAGCACACAGGCAGGGTGACCTGGCGCCCGGTAGGGACCTGGCGGAGGGAGAGCTGAGGGCCAGCCTGGGGGGACAGGCAGCCTTAGGGCAGCGCGCATGAGCCGGGCAAGACTGGACAGGGCTGGGAGGAGCCACATGGTAAGGGGAGCATGGCACCTTACAGAGACAAGACCAAGACCAGCAGAGACAGCCACAGGGCCCAGGCGGAGAGCAGACAGCCGGGTGGCTTGGGAGCTCAAGCTGGAAACCGGGATCCCTAAATCTCAACCCATTCTGCCTTCGGCATGTGGGGATGGATCTGTGTGGACTCATTTCTCCCACTGCCCGTCAACCTGCTGCAGAACTTTGGGACCACCACTCTAAAACTGTGGTCCCACCAATCGTGGCCCTGAGAACGGGCCTGGGAGAGAATGCAAAGGTGACCGACCCAGGCAGAAGTCAAGACTGGGGGAGGGCAGAGGCCCCTACTGGGACTGGGAGGGGTGGCCCTGCTCCTCTTGGGCTCCTCCCAAGCCCTGTCTATCACTCAGAAACAATGGGCAGTTCTGCCTTCGATTAGGGTGAATGACACCTGTCCCTCCCCCCCTCCCCCGGGAAAACTGGGGTTGCTGGGAGAAGGGACAGTGCTCAGGTGGAGACTTATTGAATGAGCCTGAGCCCCTAAACACTGTCATCCTGCTTTATGCCCATGGCCTCCTAAGGACTAAATACAGTCCCACTGGACATGCGAGGAGGAGAGACAGAAGAGGCGGCCAGTGCCATCCCATGGCTGGCCCCGCATGGAGATTCCCAGAGGCCTGGCCTTAGCTCTGGCCTCCAGGCTTGGTCACATTCCCTACCTGAGAGCCCTCGGAATCGGAACAGGAAGGTGGGAGTGCCTCTCCTCCCCAGGCCATGGGCTGTCAGGGACAGTGGGCTATGGGGCAAGGCACAGACTTCTTGTAAGGTAACAGGGATAGGGCAGGGGACGTGCGGCCTGCCCTGGGCAGGGAGGCACAGGGAGGCCCATCCTGGGATCCTCTGCAAGCCAGGCCACAGGGGGACAGAGGGCAGAGGGACAAGCACACGAGACATCACCACACCACGAGCCCGGAGAGGTAAGAAGACAATATTAACCCATCGAGGAGATATGTCCTGTGGAGATGGGATCCAAGCAGCCACAAGACAAGGTGGTGTCCGGACAGCAGCAATCAGGAGGCAGGGGACAGAGGGAGACACGAGAAAGAAAAGAAAAAAAAACCAATAATGTCAGGACCCACTCTGCTCTCAACCTATCACTGTCTGCCACTGAGTCCCCGCTTAGGGTTGATCAGGGGCCATGCATGGTCCCACCCAGCTGGGCAAAGTCCCTCCAAGGACACTGTTCTCACACCGCCCACCCCTCCAGCTGCTGTGCTCCACCCCTCTTCCTTTGTGCCCAGAATGCCCTGCTTTCATGCAAAGCTCCCCAGGCCCTGGAGCCGGAGGCCTGGGCACGCAGCCTCAGGGCCAGCGCGCTCCCAGGGCTGCGCGGGGGGCGGGGCCACACCTGGTCTCCTGGATCCACTGGTGGAAGGCGTTGGCGTGCTGCGCAAACTCCTGCCGCAGCTTGTCATTCTCCTCCTGCCGGCGCTGCTCCTTCTGCAGCTCCAGCTCCCTCTCCTAGGACCAAAAGAAGGCAGAGGGCATGTCACCCCGGCTCCTCCTGCAGACAGGCTCCGCCCTCAGGAATGGACGGGCAGCTGGCCTTCAGACTGGAGAGGTGCAGGAAGTCGTTTTCTGACGCTGAACACCAACTATTGCTCTGGGTGTCAGGGAAGGCGGATGTCGACGTCAACTCAGAGACATCGGGAAGGAGTCTGGGAGACGTTCAGTGAGCTCGGAGTGCTCAGTAATTCTCTGACTGCTAGAAACCCCCCTGGGAACTCTGGTAAGGCGTGCGGGGAAGTGACTGATGATAGGCAGTGGGGGGCGGGGGGGTTGCGAGACTGACACACGGTTAACTTCTAAGAAACGAAACCCCGCTTCCTCCGCCCGAGTCTCATTGCTCCCCTGCTGCAAGGGGTTTCTCTGACCAGGTCTCGGGCGGACAGACCAACAGGAGTGCAGAGAGTAGCGGGAAGGGCACCTTGATGATCTTCTGCAGGTTCCTCCAGGTTTCCTCCAAGGCCTCCATGGTGAACCAGGTGTAGGGGTTGGAGGCCACGCGGAAGCTCTTGATCTGGCGGTCCAGCTCGGCGAGCTGGTTGAAGTCGGCCTGGGCTGAGCTGAGGGAGGAGCGGAAGGCGTCGTGGGCCTCGCGCAGGGCTTTGATTTCTTCCAGGGAGTTGCAGCGCACAGGGTCTGTCAAATCCTCCTCTGCGTTTTCAAACCAGCTGTTGAAGGCGGAAGCCTTTTTGGCAAAGGTCAGGAAGAGGTCCTCCACCTGAAAGCAGAAGAGACAGTTGTCACAGCTCCCGGGAAGGACGCACTGGGCAGGGTGAGCGGTGGGTGGTGGGCAGGAAAGGCTCCCTGGGCGCCAGGGTTGGGACGGCACGTGGCTGGCTTGGCTCCCTCCTCCCATACCCGCCCCGGGAAGCCCTCCACCTGTCTTCCCGGCTACCCTTTCCCCGGGGTACACGTGAATTCAGTCTGTCCTGAGGGTTTCTGAAGGGCAATCTCGCCAAGGCAAGGGTGCCACTGCCTTGGCTGAAGGTGACCCCACGCCCCTGTGCAGAACCGCTGTGCCAAGCTGACAGCGCAGTGCGGCACAGGGACAGTGGGCTCCCCTTCCCTGGGCGCTGGGCCAGTCGCGCTTCACCCGGCCCACACCCACCTTGCGGAAGTGACTCTGCGCCTCCAGCAGCTTCTTCTTCCGGGTGGCCGAGTTGGCCAGAAGCTGGCTCCACCTCTTCATGAGGGAGGCATGCCGGGCCTCAATGGCCTTTGACTGGATGTGCTTAGCGGCCAGCAGCTGATCTTTGAGGGCAGTGATGTTGGCGATGCCCTCCTGCTGGAAGGCCTGCAGGCCAGCGTCGAAGGTTTCCTGGAATAGGAGCCATGAGTTAATCTGCAGTGACCACCACGAGACTCGGAACCTCCTGGTCCTGGTGCCTCAGCCAGGCTGTCAGCCTAAAGTCCCCATCGTGTCCTGCCACTGGGTCACACCCACCCTTGTCCTTGAGACTGCAGATTATGGCAACACCACCTTCCAGCTGCCCCCCCGCCCCACCCCGCCCCCGGGCAGACCGAGGTCAAACACGCGGGTAAGCCCAGAGCATGTCCTGCGGTGCACAGCCCCGTGTGCGCCCATCGGGCCGCCACATGCGTGCTTAGCATGGAAGCGCCCCGAGGACCGGGACTGCACCTGCTGTGGAATGCCGAGTCCCTGGGCCCTAATGTGAGAGGCCGGTGTCTCAGTGAAAGGAGCTGAGCACCATGTGTCTACCAGGAACTACCAGCTGAGCAAATTTCCGTCAGCCAGCCAAGGGACCGCAACTGACCTGTTTGGTAAGGAGAGTCTGGACAGAAGACAAATCTCGGCCATAATCATCGGTCTTCAGACTGTTCTCCTTTTCACCTAGAAAACCCAGCATGGGAAATACACCTCTCCTCAGTGTAGTGAGGTTAACAGAAAAAAAAAAAAGCAAAAGCAAAAAAACCGAGGCACACTATTACTTTTTTAATTTCAATTTCCATATCACCAATAGCAGCCTCTGAATCCACATTAACTCCCGTCCCCACTTGTGCCATGAAGGAACGTGGTTCAGTCTCTTCTTACGTGACAGCAACTACCAAGGTCGCGCAGTCCAGAAATCAGAGGCTAGTTCCGCCTCTTGGGAAAGCTGGTGCAGCCTAGTGCCAGTTGCTATGCTCATTTTGTCCCTACTGTAACTGTCATTGATTCTTTCATTGGTCAAGGGCCTTTTTTTGCGGGGGATGGGCGGTGAACCTGCGTGCTGGCCCAGTGCCAGACACTGCTAAGGCCCCGGCTCTCTGGGTCAGGACACGGGCTCCTTCTGGCTGCCACCAGTTGTCTGCCCTGGTGACGGGTTCTCTGAAATGCCCACACTTGATTAGTTTCTTCTCTGCAGAAGGAAACCCACCGCAAAGGGAGTAGATGAGCTGGGCGCGGGGCAGGGTGCGCTGAACAATCCTGCTGGGCTCGGGGTGAAGGCCTGGGGCCTCCCCGAGGCAGTGCTTACCGATCCAGGACTCTACCACGTCCGCCTTCCAGTTGAACTGAAGGAAGGCCGAGTTCTCGTCAAGCTTTGCCTTCCTCTGGGCGGCGGCTTTCTCCAAGTCGGATACTTTCCCGTTCAAGCCCTTCATCTTGGAAGAGATGTTCTCCTCGTGGTGATTGTTCTAGGCCATGAACAGAAGGCGCGCTCTGGTCAGCCTCGGCTCCCGCTGCGGCTGCCCGGCCCGTGCCCACCCCGCCTGGGGAGGTCTTGCTTTCTGGAATGGGCCGTGTGTGCCAGGGAAGAACAGGGGGTAAGGCTTCCAACAGAGTAAAAGCCTTAAAGAGACAAATACTGGCAATTCTACTTCAAGGAATTAACTCTAAAGGAATAATCAGGAATATACTGAAATGTTAAGTTACAAGGACGTGTATCACTCAGCATTAGTTTTGATAGCAAGAATCTGAAAAAAGCCTAAATAATTGCCCCTTAGAAAAAATACTATACACCCAAAGAACTGCTATGTTACATATTCAATTACAACTGAATGAAAAATGGTTCAGCAAACTGTTTTGACACTGGAAACTGAACTTCTGAAGTCTCAGGCACTTCACTCTCGGTTCGAAACGTCTTTGAACGTCCTGTTCAGCAGCCAGGCTAGAGCCAGGGCACCGTCAGCCCCAGGCAGGCACCTGTTTCATCGGGGGTGGCGGTGTGTGCAGAGGAAAAGCCCGCACGTTGGGCAAACGGCCGTACTGGTGGTGATGGTTAGGACTCTCTTACCTGCGTTCCCCACCATCCCTACGAAGGGATTTAACACTTTAGAAATAAACAGGAGGCGCCACATAGGAAGGAATGCCGGGGCCACAGAAGGGACAACGGGACACGGCTCCGCTTAACTGGTGCAGACAAGAATTCGCACTGTGCCGTACCTTCCCGACTGGCTCCAGAAGGGAGAAACTAGCCAGCCAATCATGGGGCCTCCCCTCCTTTATGAAACACAGGAATGGCACTGCTACTGGCCTCGTGCAGAGCTTTGGTGACTACCCTGGGTAAAAGAGCCGTGGGACAACTGGGGTGCCAGCCTGCGGGTGTGCCGGCGTCGGAAACTGGGGTATTACTGGTGGGCCAGGCTCACCTTCTTAACGAGGTCTTGTCCATTAGTGCAGACGTCATTCACGCGGTCCTTGTGGACAGTGAAGTCGGTCTCGAAAGCTTCATGTTTCTTCAGTAAGCCCTACGAGGGGAGGCGGCAAGACTGGCACTGAGCGCTTGGCATGTGCCCATGTGCCAGGTTGGGGCAGAGAGCAACACACCGGGAAGGCGAAGCCCTCACATCTGTCTAGCCAGGGGCTAAGGTGGCAGGCAGGTGCAGAAAGAAATGAGTGACCAGGAAGGCAGCAAGCCCCGGGGGCAGGGAGTAACTGCTGGGGGGCTGGCTTTGGGAGCGACGCCGGGGACGGTCTTTCTGAAGGGGCGGGCTCCCGGCACTCAGTGGGCAGTGTCTCTCTTCCCCTCGTGGGGACGAGCAGTGACAGAAAGCGAGCCAGAGGATGATGACCTTCCTGGGCACACCTCAGGGACCTTCCCAATCTTGTCCTCAGCACAACGGAAGCACTGGAAGACCACCCATGCCCAAGCCCGCACTGCTGAGACAGGAACCCCCTGGCCCATCTCAGCTCTAGCTCCGCCACCCTGACTAGCTGCACGGGGTCCCACTGTGAGGGGCGCGGCTCAGGGGCTACCCTGATCCTTGGGAATGTAACTCTGCTTCCGCAACTGGTGGCACACATTCAGGAACATTCTAGCATGATGTGCAGCCCCAGCTATCAAGAAGGGAAATTTATTCATCCACCCGTGACCCTAGGCTGCTTTGACCAATGGAAAGCAGCGAGGACAATGTTGTATCACATCCGAGACCAGGCCCATCGACCCCTGGCAGATTCCACCTGTGCCCATGTGATGCCACCTAAGGCAGGAGGGCTACCCTGCTGGGAGAGGGGAGTTCGTGTGGGGGGACTGGGTGCTGGCGGCCTGAGTGACACTTGCATATCTCGACCTGGCTACCCTCTGCCTCAGTGAGGGAGCAGTGAGGGAGCCCAAGGGAGAGCAGCAGAGGGACTGTCCCCTGATGCACAGAACGGGGGGAACACAAAAGACTGCTGTTTTTAGGGTTGTTACAGAGTGGCAGGGAACCAGCATATGTAGGATGGATGCTGTGCGTCGCACTGTGTGCCCGTGGAAGGTACCGTGCTGTCCTAACCCGGGCACCTGTCAATGTGCATGTGGGCCCTCTGCAGAGGAGATCCAGTGAAGATGAGGCCATTAAACTGGGCCCGAGCCCCGTGACTGTGTCCTTAGAAGCGAAGGGAAATCTGGACACAGACCCACCCGGAGAGATGCTGCGGGAAGGCACAGACACAGAGAGAAGACAGCCCCTGAGAAGAGACAAGAGCCTGGCGTGACGCGGCCACAGCCAAGGACCTCCCGGGGCCACTGGGAGCTGGAAGAGGCAAGGAAGGACCCTCCCCCAGAAGTTTCGGGGAGCGAGGACCTGTCTACACCTTGCCCTCAGACTTCTGGCCTCGGAACTGCAAGGCAACAAAGCCACCCGTGCGGCAGCCCTTGATGGCAGCCACGGCAAAGCAAGAGAGCACTGGGGCTCACAGAGTCAGTCCCGCTTTGCCTGCAGAGGGACGACACCTCCGGTGCAAGATCATGAGGGCAAAAACCAAGCACTGCAACCCGGCCGCTGGCTCTGTAACCCCTGGGATGAGAGCACAGCCACTCGACAGACCAGCAGGAGAGGGGCGACCAGAGGCGGGGCCGAGGAAGGAGGCGGGCAGCACCTCCGGGTTCTCTGACCTGGATGGCAGCCAGAGTGTCTCCATAATCTTCACTGGCCACTAGGGTCATTTTCTCATTGATCCAGGCTTCTTCTTCTTCCACATTGGCTACGAACTGTTGATATTCCAAGGATTCTTCTAGCCGTTGGCCCCTATTTACAGCAGACAGAAAAAAATCAGCTATGGCCTCTTCGGACTTTGATTCTGACAGTTAACGTGCTTAAAACCACCAGCAAGGGTGGGGCACAAACGGCTAGGTCAGGCCTCCTGCGTAAAGACAGCGGGTGCGACGGGAGATGCTGGGACCATATGCCGCACCCAGATCCTCCTAGCGGAACCAGCTCGCCAGGGGCTGTCAGAGGTGGCTCTGGGGCAGGCCAGCTGTGGCCCCGCGCTCCTCCCCGGTCGCTCACCGGGCTGCCGCCAGCTGCTTCAGCTCCTTCCAGTGCTCCACAAACTGCGCCAGGCGCTGCTGAATCTCCTCCTTCCCGATGGTGTTGTCATCAGACAGCTTCTTCCCAGTGTCTAGGACACCCTGAGAGGCAAGGAGCAGATTAACAGCCATCTCCTGCTTCTAGATGCTTCCAGGAAAAGGCCTCAGCATCAAATCCAGAACCCCTTCCCAGTTTAGCGGTTGGGGGGATGGGTCACAGACACTGGAGAGACCTCAGAGACGTGAACCAGAGCAAAGGAGTTCCCTGTGTGTCACTGGGGCTATTCAACCCGCGCTGCCCCCTCAGCCAGAGGGGGCCTCACCTGAATCGCGGGCTCGTGAGCAGCCAGCTCTGCCTCCAGCCGCTTGTGCTTCTTCCTCAGGTTCTGCACGCCCGTTAAGTCTCGGCCGTAGTCCTCAGAGCTCACCAGCAGCTTCTTCTCTCTGGACAACACAGGCAGGCAGGCAGGCAGGCAGTCAGTGTGGGCACCGCCATGCTCTCAACTGGAGATGTTTGGGCAGAACTGCTGTGAAATTCACAGCCCTCACGATGTCCTTCACCGACTTCCACCCATCTCTCCAGGAAAACCCGTCAGTCTTCCGCAAAACAAAAGTCTCTATTTCCCAAATGACAGTGTCTGTGTATGTGCGTGGGGGCACGTACTGTGTCCGCCTCTGCAGAGGGCTGGGTGTACCCGTGGCACTGCCCTTCAACCCACTTTCTCAAATACACGTGCACGATACACAGAATTAGAGAGACATGGCCATAATATTTTTAAGTGAGGAATTAAAAGATTTCCCCTACTTTAAGTTGGTCTGTTTATATGCTACATCAACTAGAAGATGTAGACAAATTTTGGGGAGAAGGTTAAAAACAAACTCTCCTTCCTTTCAGAATCGATCTTCCCCAGGAGATCAGACTGTCTTTTCCCGGTAGGAACTCACTAACTCTCCCAGAGATCTAACCAAGGTCTAGTGCAACTGTCATGCATCACTCACTGCCACTTGGAGGCAGTGGCTGACCAGTATCCCTGCCCACCTGGACCGTCCAGAGAAGAAACCGGAGCATTCCATGGTGAGTGTGGTGGAAGGAACTGGGACCCAGCACAGAGTGGCTGCTGAGGCCATGCCCTTTCTGCCACACTTCCTGTCTTACCACTACAGTCCAGGAGAGACCTGGACCTCTTGACTCTCAGTCAGCCCCATGGTTCCAACTGCCACTAAAGGCTCCAGGGGCGTCCTAGTGGCCCAGAGCATGACGTCCCCGGGGCACATACTTGATCCAGGACTCCTCGTCGTCCATGTCCCGGAAGAACTGGTGCAGGCGGTGGGATTCGTTCAGCTTGGCTCGCCGGGAGGCTGCCATGTTCTTGATCTTCTGGAAACGACCGTTGATGGTGTCCCGCTTGTCCTTTACTTGGGAGGTGTCGAAGGCACTGCTGGTCATCAGGCTGTCTGCCTGGCTATTCAGGTCCTTCAGGCGATCCTGGGGGAGGGGGCAGAATGGGAGGAGTCAGAAATCTGGGTCTCTGTGAACACCTGCTTGCAAGTAACAGCTCAGGAAGTGCTTCTCCCTGGTACGCTGGTTTGAGGTGCGTTCGGTGTGGAGCGTTGGTTGGTGTCCTCAGTGTGTGGTACGTGGGCCCCTGGGCTTTGACACGGTCAAAATTATTTCTGGACTGATGGTGCAACAGCATGGGTGTGTGTGCGGGGTGGTGGTGTGCTGAAGCCTTAGCTCAGGGCTGGGCAGACCTCAACACAGAAATGGACTCTTCACTGCCCTGTGTTCCCAGTGAAGATGCTGCCTCACAAACACCCTTTCAAAAGCAGCAAAAGCTGTTAATTGTACTAAACATCCATCTTTAAGTGCATATCATTTAATATCTTGAGTGATCAAATGGGAAATACACAGGCACTTCTGCTGCAAACTCAAGTCCAGTGACTGTCTTGAGGAAAAGCACGTGGTGCAAGCTCAACGAGCCTTTTTTCTCACAGACCACCCTTCGCACGCAAATGGACAACAAAGAGACAGACAAGCTGGCCGTTCAGACTTCAGGATCGGACAAAAACGGTGTTGGGTATAAAAAAAAGCAAACCTGCCACTTTAAGGAAAACTGAGTCTTTTGCTAATGATAAGATTCAAGTTTTCAGGAGAAAAGCAGAATTTTGGAAAATTTCTGTCTTCCTCTATGAGCCTGACAGTGTTCTGACAAGTAACGGTTCGCATGGAGGCTGGTGGTGGTGTTAACTAACTCGATGATGGAATGACACATGTCTGCGTGTAGATCTGCGTAACTCGGCAAATGGTATTTTCCAAAAGGAAACCTCATGCACGGGCAAAAGAGCCAAAGTCCACCATGGACCAGCGGATTTTAACAGAAAACAGTGTAAGAAACTGACTGACAGGACTTCAGAGTCCACTCTGCAACTACCCTTTAATAAACTACCACTTACTGAGTTTGGTGCAGCATCAGATATTCACATTGATTATCTGAATTAAAATACTACTCCCTTCTCACACTACCTGGGCACGGCTGTAGTGTCAGATGACACACGACAAGAAACTGAACTCAGAAGCAGCTCTGAGAAGCCAGCTGTCTTCTATGAGGCTGGTCATGGAAGAGATTTGCAAAAATATAGCCAATGCCACTCTTCTTGCTTTATTTTTGTTTTGGGGGAAATTTAGTTATAATTCATCAAAACGTTACTTATGTTAACTTCTACTGGGTCTATTACTATTTTAAATGAATCAATAAATTTATAAACTCACAAGAAGTTGCAAAAACAGCTTAGGTTCTGTGTGTCCTCCCACCAGGTCCCCCGACAGTCACACCTTTCACAGCACAGGGTCAAAACCAGCAACTCCGCCAATGCTGCCATTATCGACCCGCAGGTCTTTCTCAGACCCCACCCTCTCTCACATGCACTCGTTTGTGCGTGACTCTGGGAGTGAGCCATGGGGCCCGACGCAGTCTCACCCTGCGTGTAGATCCGTGTGATCAGCACCGCAATCAAGGCACAGACATTGTTCTGTCCGCACAGAGGAACTGCCTTGGACCTGCAGAGCTGCACACCCACCCAGACCCCCATCCCTGGCAATCCCTCATTTGCTCTCCACCTCTGTAAATCTCATTTGGAGAATGTTACATAAATGAAGTCGTAGAGTATGTAACGTGTTGATGCTAATTTGTAAAACGTTATTAAGTTTTAAAATTTATTTACTTTTAATAACGGTGGATATTGATAAATAAAGCCCACGCACTCCTTGGGGCCCCTCAGTGATAGCTGAGAGGATAAAGTGGTCCCGAGACCACAATGTCTGAGATCCTCGGCTTTGACTGACAAGACACCCCTCTCCTTTCCCAAATGCAGAGCCGTGCCCAGGCATCGGCCTCGCCGCCCCCCTGCTCACCTCGTGGGCAGATATATCTGCCTCCAGCAGTTGATGTTTTTTTAGCAAGTTGTTCACAGAAGCCAGGTCTTTGCCGTAATCCTCAGACGCCAGAAGGGCCTCCACCTGCCAGTGAAACAAAGGCGAGAGGCTACTGTCCGGTGCACACGGAGAGTTCTGGAACACCCAGGCCGCCCAGCTGCTACTCCCGGTCTCACTTAGGAGGGAGGGCTGCACCACAAGGCACTGCTGTGCCTGCCGTGCGTGCGCGGATCAGCCCGCACGGCCTGAGGAGCTCGCCCTTCCTGCCGATCAAAAATCCAAGCACCCGCGATTCTAAAGACGGGGTCGCCGAGCCTTCGAGGTGGTTCGATGGCAAAATGCAGAGCAATTCCACTTCACGGAAACTCCGCTGGAGAAGCATTAGCAGCGCAGGCCACCAACGGCCGGAAGACCTGAATGTCTAACCACGTGGGACAGGTTCTGTGACGGCACGACTGACTATACGGACCTGCACAACTATTCAAATGATTAGGGGGAATTTCTAGAGACTTAGGATATATTGGGAGTGTGATCCCCAACAAAAATTACACCACGAGCCCGACTACATATAAAAAATTCAGCGACACAGACATTCGTGGAAAACAGCATACAGACGGGATATGCAGAGGTGGGCGCTGAAGAACGCTGTCTCTCACCCCTTCTGCCCTCTCCTGCTTGCCTACAGGGCGCGCACTGCTGACTGGTTTCCCGACTCACTGCTCTTGGGTTTCTATCTGCACTCCCTCTGGAGGAGTGAGCTGCAGCCCAAGGCCACCAAAAATAAGCTCGCTCTTCCCTAAACATTCCTTCTCTCTACTTCTGAGTCCCGTACAGCGGCGCGGCTCACATCCAGTAAGGGACGTCAGGACGGCCCTGACTTTTCATCGTTTTAGGCTCACTGACAGACCTGCTATTCCAAGTGACACCTTCCGGTGATGGGAAAGGAAAATTCTTGGCATTACCTCAGAGAGCCAGAAGTCGAAGTCCTTGATTCCAGTGTTAAAGTTCTGCTGCTTGTTGGCTTCTTTCAGTTTCTGGCTCTTTTCAGCGGACTTCTGCACCAGGAACTGCCACTGGTCAGCTAAGGCCGCCAGCCGGGCCTGGGGAAGAGAAGGGAGCCGTTAGACGTGGCGAAATCCATGAAGAACCCGCCGGGCTAAAGCTGACTTGACAACACTTTTGAGGGGAGGATGGAAGACTGAGCAGAGACCCCCGCTCACAACCCCGTCTGCATACAGCTGAAGCCCGCTGATCTGTCGAAGCCAGCCCCGTGTTCCGGGGCCATTGCGGAGCAGGGGGCCCTACCTTCACAGCATCCTCGCTGCCGGCACAGGCCCCGCGCTCAATCAGGGAGTTGCCCGTGTCGATGACACCACGGATGCGGTCAGCATTGGCGTGCAGCTCTGCTTCGAAGGCCTGGTGTTTCTGGTGCTTGCTCTAAAAACAGCAAAAAACCACCGTTCGAAACCTGGTCCTGCACTTGATGGCTTCTCAGGGAGAAGGAATTCTCAGAAGGAAGGGAGTGGTAGCAAACTTAAAGATCTGGGGCAAGGCTCGGCATTTTTTAGACAACAATCACGGTATCTGTGTGACTGCTGTGGGAGCCAGTCTGTTGGAGGTTCAGCAGAAGGGCTGGGCCACCAGAAAGGAAATGCCCCAGCTCCGGAATAGGTAAACTGAGTTCATTCTTAAACCAGCAGGACCGGCTCTTTGGGAGTGGAATCCTGGAATTTAACATTTTCCAGAAGACCACAACGGCCAATTGCAGTTTTGAATCTACTTGTACATCACTTTCCATCCACGGCTTTCTCGTCAGTGGACAGAGGCTCTAACGATGCCACACATACGGATCCCTTATCCTCTAAGGCAGTGATCACTACGAAGGAATGCATCTGAGGGGCGGGCTGACCCTTGGTAGCAGAGGAGAGTCTATACGGGCTGTAGGCCGGGGCTTGGCTGGCTTCTCATTCAGTAGCTGTCATTATCAAAACTCCTGGATATTGTCAAAATCCAGGCTTGAGTCCAGGTAGGAACTTCTCTTTGCTAAGAAAAGAGAGGGCTGGGAGAGTGACGGGCTCCTGACACTGGGGCCTGACAGTGTTTTCAAGAATCCACGAAGGAACAGGAGGCACAGGACCACGAGACACAAGTGCAAGGACGTAGCTGTGGCACAGTTCTGGGTGAGAAATGCAGGTCTCGGGGAGAATGTTATTTGGGGAAAATAGAACTAAAAGAAAAAAAAAGCAGTGTAGCCAGGGAAGAATTCTGCACCAAGTGTTTCATTTCAGGGGCAGCAACTGTCAAAGGAGGGAGCCACCTGGCTGGCAGACCATGTCCCCGCCGGGAACCCTGGCACCTGCGCCCCAGAACAAGAACAAGAGGTCTCAAATACCCACAAATCCTGATGAAGCCCAATTTACTCTTCTTCTCGGTCTGATCACTCTTTGGTTTGAATTCTATCTATTCTATAACTTCTTTTCCTCCATCCATTTAAGCAACTTCTGAACTACATTTGGATCGAAAAGCCCCTTTCACTACCCCTTGGGTAATGTCCCCTTTTTCCTCAGTCCTTCTCCCCTGCTCCTCTTAGTTTTGGGAGCAGACCCTCTGCCTCCCTGTGGATCTCTCGCTGTCCCTCTCCTGTGACCAGCACAAAATTCTCACACTCTGAAAGATGCCCTGCCCCAGGCCACCAAAGGCCAAGAGCTTATGTTTACATGGGAAAAACTGATTGTTTCATTCTTGAAAGAAGCACCACGCCCTGGCTGGTGTAGCTCAATGGATTGAGCGCCCGCCTGCAAACCGAAAGGTTGCCGGTTCAATTACCAGTCAGGGTACATGCCTGGGTCACAGGCCAGCTCCCCAGGGGGTGTGCAACTGATCAATGTATCTCTCACATACTGGTGACTGTTCTCCCTCTCTTCCCCCCCCTAAAAATATTAAGTAAATAAAATCTTTAGAAGAAGCACCTCTAGAAAGAAAGCAGTCAATTACTGCCCCTCAAATCAAACACTGCTCAGAACTTGCCTACATGATAAACTGGGAGAGGGAACAAAGAATGAAGGGGTTGCAGGCTAACGACAACAGAGAAAGCCACATCCCACAGGGACACTTGGATGGTGCATGATGGATGATTAGAAATGAAGAGATGGATGAAGGGACACGAGCAGACTGCGTGTCTCCACAATCACATGAGTCTACACAGAAGAACACAAATACTGGAGCTTGTTTAGCTAAAATTTTTAAAGAGCAAAAAACTTACCAGCAGCTTGGAAAGCTACAAAAATAGATTAAAATAACAAGAGTTCAGTACACTGATGTGAATACACAAATCAGCTATTAAACAGAAACTCATTTCGCTGTCCTACTTCCCCTGGGAAGCTCCACATTTAGGGACAGCAAACAGAGGGGCGCCCTGCAGCCTCTTTATAGCAGATAAGAGTTCAACAGAGATGATTTCGCTAGAGACAAAACAGCTTTCGAAAGGGCTCTGGCAATTCACTGGGACCTTCCCACCAGCTCAACTTATGAAGATTTTCACTGGCTGTGCCGTGGGCAACAGGAAACTGTTTGACAGGCATTCCCCCTTTTTAAAGATGCTACACTTAACCTGCTCAAGAACACCAGCCCCTTGGGAGATAACAGCTAACCCATTCAGCTCACCTGGATGTTGGTGGGGTCCTTATAGGACTCATCACTCGCCGTCTGTAATTTTTCGCTGATCCAAGCCTCGATCTCGTCCACGTCTCGGCTGAACTGCTGGAGGGTCTGTGATTCTCCCAGTTTGGACCTCTTCTCAATCATCTGGGCTTTAAGACGTCGCCACCTGAGCGAGCGAAAGAGAGACCGAATGTGAATGAACACCTCTCCAAGGCGATTGGCCAGGGCTCTCCCACAGGTGTGGTGGGCTCCGTCAGCACCGCGAACACCCACCTGTCCAAAACCTCATTGCGCCGGCTGGAAATGTCACCTTTGGCATAGTGGCCAGCAGCGATGAGTTGGTCAGCAAAGGACTGCAGAGCGGCGATCTTCTCCTCCTGAGGGCCAACGAAGGTGTAAGGGCAAGGTAGGCAGGGTGGCACCGCCTGCCCTGGACTGTGGGTCTCACGCAGAGAGCGGTTATTTTGGGTGACTGAGAACTAGTTGGTGGCAGGATCGGAATACACTGACACTTTAGAAGCGGGAGTGCAAAAAGCCAAAAGAAAGCTTGATTTCAATCATTACTAGAGTAGAGTTTAACTCAAGAAGACTCCGGGGTCACACTGGGGTAGGGCAGGGGCTAAGATGTCCATAAATGTCACGTACAAAACTAGGCTAACAGGAAAAGGTTGTCAGGTTTTCAACAAAGTGGTTTATAAACCAAAGTGGTTTTTTTTTTACATCTTGCTGAATTCTGTTAATGTGTTCCCTGACCTACCCACAACTTTGTTTTTCTTCCCTTTCACAGTAAATGTTTCCCCCTGTGGCGTCCCCACGATCAAACCCTGAAGACTGATACGTAAAGTTAACAAAATTACTTCCGTAAAGGGTATTCCCAGGAGCTGCCTATGCTGCTTCCTTACTGGGGTCAGGGTCGCGCACTGCACTTTAGGGAAGCTGCCACAGCTCTCTAGCTGACCTAATGAAGTCAATAACTATTTTTCACTCTTCTCGTTAACAGAGAAAAGGAGAAAAAGCCAACAAAGAGGTCAACCGGGCAAAATACCGTTCAGACTCTTAGGGACAAAGGCCTCACCTGGACATTAATAGCTTTGTCAAAGTCCTCGTGTTTTTTGATCAGGGCCTCCACACTGTCCAGTGAGTCCCCTTTGTCCTCTGTATTTAAGAAGGCCTCCCGGGCAGCCATCCAGTTCTCTGCTTGCTCACAGTCCCGATGAAACAGCTAAAGAGGGCGAGGTAGGTGAGAAGACAGAGCCTTTGGCAACGAAACGCCTGGTCAGAAACTCTGGCAAACAGGAAGTTGCTGTCCAGCACATGTACCTGCAGCTCGAGGCACTGGTCCAACATCATCCTGCGCTGCACCCAGGCCTTCTCCAGGTCTGCACGCTCCTGATCTAGAATATCTAGTTTCTCCTTGATCTCTGGGCTGGCATAGTGCCCATGGGCCAACAGCTGCTGCCCAAACTGCTCAAATGCCTGGAAAGTGCCAGCCCTGGCATCAATTTCTGTCCGGTGTTCCTGCCAAGAGGAGGAAAGGGATTAGGTAACCGGCAGAAGATGCCCACTCTAATGTCAACCACCAACTCACAACAAAGGGTGACAGGGGAAGGGGGGGATGATGAGGTCTTCCCGGCCCAGCAGAGCAACCAAGCTTCTGCTACTCAGCAGGCAGGTCTACCCACCTGGTGTCGTTCCAGCAAAGCTTCAGCTCCGGTGACATCCTTGGCTAGCTCGTCCGAGGACACCAACCCACGTATTCCATTGATCCAAGACATGAGGTCCCTGGAAACCGGATCCACAGAGGAACAGTCATTACATTATCTGGCAAGCAGGCTTTCTGCCCAGGAAAAAAGAGGGCTACAGAATTCTTGTCTCAGAAGGCTATCTGGGGTGAATCTAATCAATCTAGCAAATGGGGCTATATCTCTGGGCAAAGTTATTGCAAAGCCTCTTGTTCATCTTACTGATGTATTTAAAAAATCAAGAATTCCTCAGAGCAAAGATGAATAGGTGTATAACCAAGATCTTTCCATCCTACAGAATACCAGGTTCTAACAGAAACAGCAGCTGTGGTCAAGTTCTACAGCTTCAAATGAAAATGCCTTCCTTTAGGGTTCAGCCTTAAAAACCACAGGCCAACGTATGCATTTGGTCCAGCTTCTTACAGATGTGCACGTACAAGGACACAAAACTTAACGTGTGAGGCTGTACATCACGATCTTCCTTTTACGTAACACCCAGGAAACAGGCAAATCCATAGAGACATACAGCAGATTCAATGGGGAATGGAGAATGGGGAGTGATTACTTCTGAGGAGTTTTCAAAACTAGAGAGGGAGTGGTGGTATGACACTGTGAATACACTAAATGCCACTGAACTCTCCACTTTAAAATGACTGCTTGTTTTGACCTTCATCTCAAAGAAAACAAAAACACAACCGGGACCTCCTACCAGAAGCCTGTGAAGGCGAGCGGCACACCTGCCCGCTCCCGTCCCAGCAGAACACAGGCGCCAGACAGACAGACAGACAGACACACACACATGGTGGGGTGTGGGGGAGCACTGTTAGCACCAACACATAGAAAAGAAAGGTCTGCCCCGCACGGCGCTGTTAAACGAGTTGTAAACCGCCCGCTCGGTGGAATGCGACGCAGCCTTAAAAAGACCATGGTCCTAGGTCACGCGACATTCCGCCAGATGACTGCCTAGACTCAGAGAACGTCAGTGTGACGACACCGAGGACAGGGGGCCCTGTTCTAGATTAAGGGGACCGACCAGAGTACCAAGTGCAGACAGTAGTTCTCAACTGGATCATGGACCAAAAAATAAGCCCTACCTTATAATACCCATTTGAGACACCTGGAAAAAAACTAAACGTGAACCAAAAATCAAACCCTGTCATATCAGTGCTGGGTGTCGAGGTGTGGTGACAGAAATGCGGTTATGGAGAAGGCCCTCGTTAGGATCTGCCCGCGGACGGGCTGGAGGGAAAGCACGAGTCGGCGCCCTGCCTCCATGTGGTTCGGAGAAACTAAAGCACAGACTGAGAGAGCAAGTGCCACGGAAGTTAACTAGGGGCTGTATGTGAATGGTGAACAGTATCGGGGGTGATCACCGTTTACTCTTTCCATTTCTTTGTAGGTTGAAAAATTTTAAATAAAAAACGTGTGTCGAAAAGACATGTATATCCATAGTAAGTGAAAAGTATGTCCAAGGAAGAAATGCCACTTGGCAGGGGAGGGGAGCTGTGTGCTTGCATGTGTGCGAAAAAGTGGACGAGCAGGGACTTCTTTTTGTCTTTCTGGCATTCAGTAATTAGAATGAAAATGACCAATGACAGGTTCTGGGCCCCAGAGCTGAGCGAACGGTGTGCGTTTTACCGGAAGTCACTCAGGAAGCGCTGCAGGTCATGGGAGTCGCCCAGCTTGGCCTTGCGCTGGTCAGCACGCTTCCCCAGGGAGCTCCACGCCTGGTTTAACTCGGTGCATTTTTCCTTTAGGTCCTCTGCTGCCTCTGGGTGGGACTGGATCAGGCGCTCGGCTGTGTCCCCAAGGGAATTTACCTAGGGGAAGAAAGTGGCGAGAAAGTAAGAAACAAGGGGGTTCTGCTCCGTGGAACCTAAGGCCTGGCTCTGCCCTGGGCAAAAACATAGGAGGAGGGCCTTGTACGCGCTCACCTTGTCGCCCAAAGCCGCCAGGTCCCTCTCAAAGCCCTCGTGCTTGCGCTGCAGCGCTTGGACACTGGCCAGGTCATGGCCATAATTGTCTGTGTTTAGAGCCTGGTTCTTCTCTTCAATCCACTCTTTGGTTTCGTCAGCATCTCTATAAGCGAGAAACATACAAGCTAATAAATGCTGAGAACGGCTTCCTTCCTCACAGGACAAACAGGGACACTTTCTCGCTGGTGCTTGTGCATCCATCAGGGGTACCACCAACAGCTCTAAGCCATGGATACGCGTTCACTCCCTCAGCATCCACCTGTGTCAGACATGGTCCCAGCTGCCACAGCACAAATGTCACAAGCTCCAGCTGCTACTCTGACCGGAGTAGCAGGTTTGGGACATTCTGTGACTCTCCTCCAGCCCTGCACTGGTCCTCACCTGTGGAACCTCTGCACCTCGTGGGCACTGCCCAAGAGCTGGCTCCGCTCCTCGGCCAGCTGCTGGAGGGACCGCCACCGCTCGTTCAGCTCCTGCGGGAGGACGGCACAGCGTCAGCTCTGCGGCAGCCCCTCTTCTGTCAGGCCCACCCCAGGCTCTGGGAAAGGGCCAACGGACTGGTGGTTTCACGTGAAAGGCAAGGCCAGGCACAGGCGCTGTTCTCTTTCCAGCCTTCCGAGGCGAACACATTCGTACATAGTCACGGCACAAGTCCGGACGGTTGGCCCTTGCCAGAGCCACGTCCGACGGCGTGCACACTCCATGCCTGACCTGGAGTCAACTTGGAAGCAGCAGGAGACGCAGCTGACTCAGCCTCACTCTCGGCTGCTAGCCTGGTGCCAGCTACAGAGCAAGCACTTCATAAGTGACGGCCTAGCGGACAAACCCCAGAGGCCACGGCCCTGGAGCACGGAGCCCACTGTTCCACCACCAGGCCCCGGCAGGCCCGAGAAGCGCAGAGGGCTGTAGACCTTACACGGCGGCGAGCAGCCACCGCGGCTCCAGAAAGGGAGGCCCAATGTCTCCTGGGAGGAGGCAAGAGGGGCAGCCACTGGCCCTGCCGGAACCTATGGGGAGGGGAAGGCTAACTCTGGCAAGACCTGGCGAGTTTGTGGCTGGAGATGTCAACCTTAGTGCATAAAGAGAGTTAGTATTTGCCCAGGACACCCTCGGACCCAGGAGAGTGACACATGCTACGGCTCATGCACTGCTTAGGACAAGAGCTCCGCGCGGGCAGGAGAGGAAGCGAAGGAGGAGACTCGGGAGGCAGGGCCACTGTCCGCGCTCTCTTACCTTGATGGAGTTAAAGGTGGCTACGGTGTGAACCATCAGGCGAGCAGACTACAGTAGAGGAGGAAAGCAGAAAAGCAAAACTAATCAAGTGTCTGTCAATTAAGGGACAGAGACCTTCAGTGCCATTCATTAGTCCCAATTGTCAACCAAAATTATCTTAAAGGGATACCATCAAAATTCTGAGCAGAAGCATTAATAAAAGTATCGACCAATAGAAAGTCACGAAAAAACCCAAGTGCACAATTAGACCCAACTCAATGATTACTTTTCCTTGATGAACAGTGAAAAGAAAATCGTGAAACCATAATTAACTAGCTGGAAGAAAAACAGCTTAAGGCCTAAGAAGTGCCTTTTTCTTATCCCTACTACAGAAAAACAGTTCAGAAAACATCCAATTTAACAAATGCTAGCAGCTGAAGCCATTTAACAGTTAAGCAGACCAATAATTTAATTTCTAGTTGTGGCTACTGGGTTGCTGTCCTTTTTTAAGAGGGTCCCCTTGACCGAGGGCGACAGCCTTACCAGATGGAAATGAAAGTAAACCGACGAACTAACTTTCTTCTAGCCAATGTAGTAACTTGTCTCTCGGGATCTCAGAGCCCACCTAGTTTTATCTGGAAGAAATCCCTTGGCATATTGTAATGTCTGTAATCTCAGAGGGTATAAGACAAGGGAGGTGGGTGCAAACTTGGAGATGGGGACACCAGTCTGTCAAATACTCCTATGACGTGCCCAGGGGACATTCCAACCAGTGTGGGTGTGCACAGGATTCAAAAGTTGTCTCCTGCGCTTTTCAGGAACAGGAAGTATTGCTGTTTGGAAAGCCATCTGGAATACGTTTCTGAAAGAATACGTGTCACCAGAAAAACTCTGCCAAGGGGTCAGACAGATGAGGTCATCGCCTGCTCATGTCACCAATGATCGAATTTTGCTATGTGAGAGTTAAGATCGAAAAAAGGGGGGGGAAATGGAATTTAAAAATGCCACCTATCCCCCACCACCGCCTCCTGAAGTTTGAGACCTCCTGAATGAACAGAGCAGGCGAGGCCAGAGGGGTAGAAGGCCAGAGAACAGCCCCTTCACTGAGGCCCAAAGACAAGCTGCCTGAGGCTGAGAGGTACCTACCAGGGTGGCTAGAGGCAGGAGGCTTTCGTTTTTTAGGTTTTTACGCCTTCATCACATCTCGGCAAGGCGCGCTTTCATAGAGGCCTGCTCCACCTAACTTGCCTGCCTGTAACTCAGTGCTGTGTCCCAAAAGGGCTGGGTCAGAAGGAAAGATGCTAAGTATCTAAGACTTACTCAACTAGTTTCATAACCATAGCTATAAACACCTCACACCAAAAAGCTCTTCCCCGTACGCCTGGGCAAGTGCCACCCTGGCTTTGTTTGGGTTCATATCCACTGCTATTGGTAAACACCTCTTATTCCTTCCTCCCTTTACACCTCCCCTCAGGATTATCTTCTCTGCAGCTTTTAAAAAAATTTTTATTTATTTTTAGACAGAAGGGAAGGGAGGGAGAAAGAGAGGGAGAGAAACATCAATGCGTGGTTGCCTCCCAAGTGCCCCGCACTGGGGACCCAGCCTGCAAACCAGGTATGTGCGTGACTGGGAATTGAACCGGCGACCCCTTGGCGGTTCGCAGGCGGGCACTCAAAAGCCACCAAGCCACGCCAGCCAGAGCTATGCCGCCTTTCTTAGCGCACAGGAGAAAGTGGTCAGGCAGACGAGGAATGAAAGCTTTCTCTCCTCTACCCCTTCAGTCCTTTCCTTACCATGCCATGTTCTTTCGGACAGCGATCCTACTGGTGGGACCGCGCCTGACCATGCGTTGCCACCTCTACAAAGTACATTCTGGCAGCAACGTGGGTAATAAACACAATCTAACTAACCGACCTTGTCCTGAGCATTTTCAGGGGAACACTTTCCATTTGTCTATTAAGCATCGCGTTTCAGGAGATAACAGATGCGAAGGGTGTAATGCCAGGGTCGGAAAGAAACCAGCCCCAATGGTCCAGAAATGACCAAGGGTTCAAGACAAGCCGGAGCACTCAGAAACAGGCACAGCTTCTAGAAAAGGACATAAATATTTTTGCCCCCACAAGCGCGCTGGAAGCGCCATTTGCGGAGGCGCTCTCACCTTCCAGGGGGAGGCCGTCTTGGAGTCGGTGTCGTCCTATTCAAAGAGGAGGCGAGCGGTTAGGCGGCCACACGGCTGGCGCGAAGCCCACCCCGCCTCTTCCCTGACCCGGAGCAGCACTTTCTCTGTGACTCAGGGCGTATCGCCCAGCTAGTGGTAAACTGCAAAGCGACTTGAAGAATATGAAGCAAACAAATAGGAAAAAAAAATTCTAATTTTTTATGCAGGAGAAGAAATGAGGAAATTTAATATGAAAACAATTAACTTTTCTTTCATAGGAATTTTTTTTTAAAGGGGTAATAAACCTAAAGTTACTTTTGAAATGGTTTTAGAAAATGGAGGAGATAAACGCTTTCTCGGTCTTTTGGAGAATGGCAAATGAAAGCCGGTGTCTATTCCTTTACCAGATTCTTACACATGAAAGACACCTGTGAAGTTCAGAAACAGAAATCCTTAAGAGGATTTTGACTTTGCGTTCTTCCTAAGGTCTATTCCTTCCCATGGTCAAGTTCTCCATGAAGCAACTGGGACTCACCCTGGGCATCATGCCATGCACCTCCTACAAGGAAAAGGGAGAGCAGTGTTGTTATTAGAGGAAACACAACCCCCTCAGTAATCCCCATTCCTGTCGAACCCAGGGAGAATTACAAAAAGACAGAAGAACGTACAGTCTCCTAGAGAGACCCAGTGTTTGCACGTAAAGCCCTTTATATAAGGAATGTAGGGGATTATTCTTAGTTAAGGGTTATACAAGCACTGAACTTTCCCAACACCAAACGGCTAAGAGGGGGAAGATGGGCCATCTCCCCTGCAGATGAAGGTTAGGGCACTAGCCACAGAAATTAAATGAGACGGTTCAGGTCACACAGAGGACCTGACCGACGGCCCGGCCACCACTCCGCAGGAAACCCAGCTTGCTGGGCCCATACACCCACCTGCTGCTGCACGGCCTGCACCTCCTCGGCCATCAGGCCTTCAGACTCCAGGTCCTCAGCCACCTTGTTGATGTCCTTCAGCCTTGACTCATTGGCCTTCAGATCCTTAAAAACCATGACAACCGAGACCCATGAGAGCAAGTCAAAGGGGGGCAATGGAGATCCACAAACTGCAGGTCGCATCCATACGTGTCTGTTCGACAGGCACCCTGTGGAGCGGCCTTTCTCAACAGTGACACCAATTCGGAAACCCTGTCACTGGCACGGAGGTGAGAAAAGAACTGGGAACAGTCTGTCTCTCAAAGATACCTAATAAACTGTAGTTAATGACCCATTATTCTGACTGGATGGAGATTTTTGAAAACTTTCTTTGGGGGAGAGGACACAATGTTTAAAAACGTCATGAAATTTTAATGCCAGCCAATGTGGGAGAAAAGCTTTTTTGATGAGTTGTAAGAACACTTTTTACGTGAAAGAATGAATAAATGAAACGTGGCCACAACGGAATACTATTAGGTCACAAGAAGTGGTGGAGTCCTCATACATGTTTAAGGACGAACCCTGAAAACATCATGCTCCGTGAAAGTGGTCAGTCACAGAAAGTCACATATGGTCCCATTTATGTGAAATGTCCAGAATATGTAAACCCAAAGGCAAAAAGCACAGCTGTGGGTTGTCGGGCACAGGGCAGGGATGGGGAATAGCTGCTTAAACAGTGCGTAGTTTCCTTCTGCAGTGACAAAAATGTTATGGAACTGGATGGAGGTGATGGATGTACAGCAACTGTGAATGTGCTGGACCGAACACTTCCACACGTGCACGTCAAAGTCTGGGTTAAAGGCAGTCAAAAATAGCTACACGGATGGTAGAACATAACATGTCATTTTCATTCTAATAATCTGCAGTTAAAAATCAAGAGCGCCCAGTCTTTACACAATTTTACGCTCAGTGGCAACACTCGCCGCACCTTCTGGAAGTCATCGAACTTCTTCTGCAGCACCTCGACCTGCTCCAGGTCTGCGCCAACCTCCTCACTGGCCAGGGCCGCCTCCTTCTCACCGATCCACTGCTGCAATTCGTTCGCCTCTCGGAACAACATAAACTTCTTACAACTCTTCTCCAGCATGCCCTTCCGCTTCTCACCCAGCTCCAGCAAAGAATGGTATCTGATGTCATTCAAGAGGGCGACAAGAGGGGACAAGGAAAGCAGTTAGCTTCCTACAGAGGCCATGTTCCTAACATCAAGGAAACCACCAGGCATCGCCAAGACGTAGATCCAAGGCTATGGGTTTGGAATGAGGATGCCCTGGTGACAAAGTATCTGAATGCAGATGAAGACGAAGAGCCTAAGGACCCCACTACAGCCTCCGGGACAAGCACACGTGTTGTGGCCACCACTCGGTGGCCACAACAGCCAGGCACACTCATCCCTGGGCCAACTGTGCACGTACAACATCACAACCACAAATGAGGGAAACCCAGTGTTCGCCACAGAAACACAGGGTTCATGCAACTACAGCTGAGGATGAGATGAATTTGCTGGGTGGAATGTATACAGAGTTTTTCTCCTCTCCTACAATTAACTCTGAGTAGCCCCTAAGCAATGGGGCTTTAAATAAGTTTCATCCATAACGTTAGTGCCTCTGGGACAGTAGGAAATTTCTAAAATGATAGACAATATTCATTTCTCAGAAAGTTCTGGCAACTCAGAAGCGAAATCAGGTAGAGTACAGTGTACCTGTACTGTTTCGTTAGCTGGAAGATTCCCTAAGATGAACCCAAGAACATGCTAGTTCCTGGGAACCAATATACAAAAGGCTGAAGTCCTACACCTTTGAAGACGTGAAATGGTGAAAATTAGACTCATCATCAAATCTAAGTTCCCAAAGTGCAATTAAAAAAGCAACGAGTTACCAAGAACCAGAGAGCACTTTAACGAGAGGTACTTAATTTCCTCCTTCCCACCAAGGAACAGTACAGAAACGGCCTTCAGCTGTGCTGCCGGTCCACCACAGAGGTCGACGGGAGGGGGAACCAACACTCTGAACACACAGCGGCACATGGAAGCCACCAAGGAGCTAAGCGGCCATCAACTGACAGCTTCACCAACACCTCGACCCGTGCGAGCGGAAGCTGGGGCACAGAGACGGTCCCGCCCGCCACCTGGTCTTTCTGAATGAACGAGTGCCCTCACGAGAAGCGGTAGGGGATGGGCAGGCATAGCCATGGACACAGGTGCTCAGCAAGGCTTCGCCTACTCACAGTTCTTCCACCTGTTTCATACGCAGGGATACACTGCCGGCCTCCTTAGTTATGCGTGTCCTGCACAGGGGCACAGCAAAAGCACGCACAGGTTAGTGGGGCTCACCCACGGGGTGAGAAGCGGCAGCTCCGCCTGGCGCCACGATGGTGGGTGCACCGCATGGGGAAAATCAGGGAGTCATTCAAAAGCTCTTGGAAGCAGGCCGGGCCACGAGTAAAATCGCATAAAGAAACAGCAGGAAAATGCAATCGGAGGGGTCAGTTCACCTTCACTGTCCTAGAAAGTCTGCCATGCATAAGGCAGTCACTTGTCCTGGGCTGATACCCTGGTGACTTCACAGAGCAGGGCCGGGGAAGAGAACGACAGCCCTGAGAACAAGTGCTACTGAGAGCCGAACACAGAACTTCAGTCATTTCTGGTCCAGGTCAAAACCTCTCGCTCTTCTCTTAAAGGTAACAGAGTCTGTTAGTGTACAAATCACTGATTATCGGGAGCCGTCAGGGTCAGAAAAGTTCTATCATCCTAAACTCAAGTGCGAGCGTATTTTTTGGACTATCTCCCAAGTGTCTAAAGCTGTCAGTTTCATTAGGGGGGCCAGGTATGCCCTGAAGGAGGGACCCAGGTCACACTGGAGGCTTAGCTCTGGTAAAGGGGACAGAGCCAATACTAAATCAATTCCATTCCCAGAACATAAGCCTTGGCAGAGAGAGATGCTCTTTAACAGCCTCTGAAAAGGGGCCGAGCTATAGAACATTTGAAAACACAAGTCAGAAAGCAGCTCCTGAACTGGATGGCAACGCTCAAAAAACGCTGTTTGGGAAAACACGCCACGCAGGGAGGAATCAAAACAGAAGAAAACAAAGGGATCGGTCCAGGGTCTGCAGTTCAAACAGGGTACTGTGGGTCAGAGGGGCGCGGGCAAGCGGGAGGAGCACGTCCCTGCGTGCGACAAGCACCCGGACACTCGCCCGGGAACCCGCAGGGCGCTGCCTATGCCGCGGCCCCTGGGGACACCTATTAAGCCCTGAGCACCACCAGGACCTTTGTGACCGACTGTGTGGCCCTTACTGATTGTCAATCTGCTCCTGCCGCAATGCTATGCTGCCTTGCTCTTCCAGAAGATTCTCCCGGGAGGCTGACTGGGCAGGGTCCAGTTTCTTCACGTAGGCGGCTGGCACAAAACCCTGGCGATCGTTCACTTCCACTTTCCACCAGTCCTGAGAAAACAGGTGGGGTGCTGAGAGTTAGCTCCTTCCCTGGGGAAGGGGGCGGCCTAGCAGGCCTGTGTGCGTGGGTGTGTGCACACGCGCGGACATACACGCTCACAGGAGAGCGTGAACCTCATTACTGAGAGGATCTTGTGACAGTATCCGAGTCACTTGGCCCAAGGACTGAAATTCCCCTCGTGACCTGCTAAGCATGGACAAGGTCACAGGGAATGCTGCAGTGACAGACACCCAGCATGAAGGACACCCTTCTCTCTACTTAAGACTCCAGAACTGTTCTGTCCCATACTGTAGCCACTAGCCACACGTGGCTAGGTCAATTTCAATAAATTATAATTAAATAAAAAGGTCAGTTGCACTTGTCACACTTAAGTGCTTAATTATCACACATGACTAGTGGCTGCCAGAGGGCCGGCACACAGAAAATCCCAACTACCGTTGAAAGCTCTACTGGAAAATGCTGCTGCTGAGGGAACCAGGGGAGGACCACAGGGCTGGTTTAGGTTTAAATCAGCATCAGCAGAAAGATACAAATCCCAGGTCCCCTCAAACTCCTATAACTAGAATACACTGGGAGTGGAGGAATAAGGAGATTCTTGGCAATGGCCGACTACATCTGTCCACCTTCACCACGGTGGGAGGTGTATCCCTCAGGGTCAGTCAGATAATGTGTGGAGTGTCTTGCACTTCACTTCAAGGTCACTGTCAAACAGAATGTCAGGGGAGGATAGCTAAGGAACCAGACAGCATTAACTTTGAGAAGACAGAGCCTACGGGGTGACGTCACAGCTGCCTTCACGACTATCTGCTGCAGCTGTCCAGTCAAGATTATGAACCGACAGGAACAAGGTATAGACTTGCAGTTACACACAAGCAGACTTTGGCTCATAAAAAAGAATTCCCCCTGGAGGTGTGCAACTGAGAGACATAGCCATCAGTGAGTGTGAGTCACTCCACCACTTGCAATTATTCAAGAAGACAAACTGATCAACCTTGATCATATGCAATATATGTAGAATAAACTGATGTTAAGCGGGAGACTGACTAGGAAACTCTAGTATGTCTTCAAATTCTAGACCAGCCTCATTTTCCAAAGACAGAAAGACCCAAATATACCCAACCCGGGCGGAACTGGTGGCGCCAACGGGAACAAACATGTAGTGGCTGTGTGTCTTGCCTTGTTGGTGCTGTTGAGCAAGGTGAGGATGTCCCCTTTCTTCATGGTGACCTCTCGAGGGCTCTTCTCCTGATAGTCGTAGAGAGCCAAGACTAGCTCCTTCCCGGTCTCATCGTCCATGGGGGCCACTTGTTGCTAAAGGCCCGAAACAACAGCAAGCATGGTTATATTAGGGATGTTCACGACATGTCATGGAAGTGCATGGCAGGGTCCAAATGCAACAGCTACACCAAAGTCCCCAAACACACGTTTATGTATATTCTTCCCCAAGCTACTAATAAAATCTAACTGGCGAACTTTAGTTCTCTCTTGTCTTTTAAAGCCTTGTCCCAAACCATCTCTGAACCTCTGCGTCGTAAGATTTAACAGGTCACAAGAACGCTGCCCACCACGGCAGCGCCTGCTGCCCGCCTCCCCCGAAGGCAGCGCCGCACTCACCCGGCATGACTGCGCCTGCTCTCGCAGAGCCTGGATGCTGCTGCCGTAGGCGCTGAGATCTGACATCAGAGCTTCGTGCTTCTTCAGGAGAGCCTGCGGCCAAAGCCACACCGTGACCCCTCGCGACGGGCCACAGCCTCCGCCCCAGCCGCATCGCCCACGGGCCACCCTCCTCTGAAGCCTCGTTTAATTACGTGATGGGTGATCTGATCGCCTCCCGCTCTACACTTTTTCTCCCTCTTTAATGAACATTTAACTTGGAGGGAATATTAACTGTGACAAAGCATTTTTTTCACTTTTTTTTTTTTGCATACTTAATGATACAACACTTGAAATGCATAAAGAGAAAGACAGCATCAAGTGATCAGTGAACCCACTGTCGTCTCGGAAAATAAACTGTCAATAGGTCAGAACTAGTTATGGACACGCCCTCCCGGAAGGTCTGCCTGCGTCCCCTGACCTGTGTTGCATTTCTTTCTTTACTACCATTTCCAAAGCTTTCTAGTTCTCCCATCTTTGGGGAGGATCAAATATGGTTCATGTCACTATTTGACTCATGTCACTATTTGACTCATGTCACTACTCGGTTCATGTCACGGTTTTTGTGCTGACTAGCAGGAAAACAAGTAGTGGGCACAGGACTGCATCTACACACCTATGAGTAAAGTGTAAGTTTCAATCAAAAGAACGGAGAACCGTTGATGCACGTGTTACATGTGCATACGGTGAACCAAGGAGATGCAACACACATAGCAAAACATGAACAGTGAAGAAAGCTGACAGGTTACGACTGAATTTCCACCATAAAAAGTAAAACAGAGACTCGAAGACGCCTTAAAAAACAATCAGTCACAACGCTGCACTTTCCACTCTCGGTAATTTTCCCAACCGGTCTCCTAGCCCGAGCCCTGGGCAGGTTCCCCAGCCAGCGCGACGCTCCCCGAGCCCGGTCACCTCAGCAGAGTCCTCATCCTTCCCGTAGTCGGTGCTGCCCACGATGGGCTCCTTCTCCCTCATCCAGGACTCGGCCTCGTTGGCGTCGGCAAAGTACTGCTGGGCCTGCAGCGAGTCCTCTAGGTCCTGCCGCCGCTGGGAGGCTTTGGATTTGAGCGACTCCCACTTCTGGTTCAGTTCACTGAGCTTGGCCTTCACGTCCTCTGCAGCAAAGTGGCCTGGGAGACGGGCGGGGAAGAGTGTTAGGGGGGATGGGGAAAAGCATGTTGACAGGCTGCAGGACGAAAAAGGCCTTCTGTACTTTCACTTCCGTCACTACACGTTGGTGAGCCAGGTCCCTTCTTTTTTTCAAGTTTTATGAGCAGCTCGCATTCCAACCCTCTAATAGCTTTGCTCACTTTCGCCTCCTCCAACCACGAGCTCCATCTAGACTCTTAAGAATCAGACGGCCCAAGCTGGCAGCAGCGAAGTTATCGTAAAGAAAGAAAAACAGCGCTGCCGCAGTTCTCAGTCACAGGGCCCTACACCATCGGGCAGCGTCATCCCCACTTCACAGATCGGAAACCCAGGCTCAGACAGGTTAAGGTCTAATCACAGTCACAGAGCTAGAGAAGAGTGGAGACGGTCTTCAGCCCCACAGCCCAGTCTGACCCATGCCCTTAAGCATCAAAGAGGGAAGACGAACAAGCAAAGCCACCTTCCCGGACGACAACAGCTCACCTTCCTCCACCATGGCATTCCCCTTCTGCGTCACTGCCTTGATGCGGGGCTCGTGTCCGGCAATTTCTGCTTGGAGGGCTTGGTGTTTCTTTAACAGGTTCTGGACTCCAATTAAATCTTTGCCTGGAAGCAGAAGACACCACCCCGTTATCCAAGTCATCAAGAGAAAAGGCAGCGCTGTCACCCGTGGCTTCCGCCATAATTCCACTGTATTTTAAATCTGACCTTGCTCATTCTGGCGTGTCCCCCCTTAGACCATAAGGGCAGAACCCTTCCCCCGCCCGACTCTTACCCAGTGGAGGTGCACTGACCTCTGTTGGTGGACGCGGCAATGGGCTCCTTCTCACGAATCCACGTCTCCTCGTCCTCAACATCACGGAAGAGCTGCTGCAAACGCAGAGAATCGGCCAGTTTCTGCTTCCGGGCGATCATGGGCTCCTTGAGTGCCTCGTAGCGAGCCACGAGGGCTTCCTGCTTCTTCTTGATGTTTTCAGCGTCAAAATGGCCAGCATCCTGGAACTGGCGGGCCTGAATGGTGATGCCATCAATCCGATCCTGGGAACAGAAAAGGACGGACAGCCTTGAAGACTGGGACCCGAACTCAGCAACTTTACCACTAGGCCAACTTTGTTACTTCAGCGGTGGTTTGATCTACACAAAGAAACACTAACACAGTTCCTTTCCCCCGTCTGCCATCTGTTTCCCTCATTCTGGGCTCCCAGAAAACTGAGGGGACGGCTGCGCTGTAGCAGGATCACACGCAGCACGTGGTTTCTATGTAAGAAATCAACACATTTCATCCCAGCCTGGTCCTCAATCAGCTGCCGCCCTTCACTCCTACTAATTCCGCGCCGGTTCGCACTCTACCTGGTGGGCGGCCACGTCGGCCTCCAGCAGGGCGTGCTTCTTCTGCAGGTTCTGGACGTTCGTAAGATCTTTGCCGTAATCATCGGAGGCCAAGTGGCCTTCCACTTCGTACAGCCACAGTTCAATATCCTCAACGTTGCGGTTAAACTGCTGCTGCTGGTTAGCCTCGCGGAGCTTTATTCCTAGTTGGAGAGGCAAGCGGGTTTTCTATGTTAACGTTACTTCCACCAGTACACGAATGGGCAAAAGTAGGTTTACAGTTGTCAGTACGCCAAACAGCTTATTCTTATATTATTTATTTGTGTTATTGGTGTTACTGCTATTGCTATGATTTCGCATCCTTGAGATAACAATGGCCGGTAATTTAACCTCTGGCTGCCCGCCCCTGTACTGCTCACAGGTGATGGCCCTCTCAGGACAGGACCACGGGTCAGGGTCGTAGTTCCTGCTTTACTTCTATCACAAAGGTGAAAAAAACAAATTGCAACCTCCGCTCTACCTTCTAGATGCCAACTCGGAACTGTTTAAAAAGCACTCTAACCCCCATGAGATCAAGCGGCATGCTCGGCCACATTTACCAAATGAGGAAAGCCTCCAAACACAAGGCAGTCGCGCCTGCACAGACGTGAGCCCCAATGCCCAGGGCCATCCGTCTCGCCTTCCTAAGACACTCAACCAGGAGGGAACGGTTACCTTCCTGAACATTCCTATCACGATCCTGTGATTCGTTTTCTCTCACCTTTTAGTTCGGTGGCCTCCAGCAGTTTCTTCCACAAACTGATGACCTCATTCATTCGCGCCGCCACTTCCTCCTTGGCGTAGTGGTTGACATCAATCAGCTTCTGCCCTGCTTTCTCCAGGGCATCAATGCGGCTCTGGTTTGCTGAGAGCTCAGCCTCAAAAGCCTGGTGCTTCTGGACTTTTCCTTGTAGGTTGGATGGGTCCTGCCAATAAGAGAAAGAAGGGGGTTCTGTCCTGAACCTGAGTGCGTTACCTCGCATTAGCTTCACACTTATCTTTACAAGTGGATACAGAAGGGTCAGCTTCCGTAAGTAGTGTGGAGTGTGGGTTTTAGAATGCTCTATTTGTTTTTTTTAAGCTGTGATTTACTTGTGGAATTGTGTTCAGCTTGCTGACCAAGTACTGCATAGCAATGCTAACAGTACATTTACCTTATAAGCTTCATCGGTGGCAGTTTTCATCTTCTCATTGACCCAACTCTTGAGCTCATCAGAATCACGGAAAAACTGTTGCAAGTGGAAGGAATCGGCCAGCTGGGCCCGACGATACATGGCTCTCTCGTGAAGGGCATTGCGGCGGCTCAACAGCTGGAAAACACGGGTCACATGACTCTCCAGTTCTTACTGCCCCAGAGATTTCCTGCTCGAGAGGCTACCCTGCAACATCTGTCTCAGAAGGAACATCAGTGCAGAGACAGGAAGGCACATAAAGAACCTAGAACTTACTGCATCTCGACGAGTAGCCACATCGTCCATGGCATAGTGGTTGTTCTGAATGAGCTTGGTTGCAAATTCATCCAGTGCCTAGGAAGGAAGAAGGAAGAAGAGCTCTTCAGCGGGCAGGGGCCTATTCCAGAGCGCAGTCTCCAAAGAAAGGTAGTTGCTGAACAGGTCACAGATCAGGCCAAACCTTCGCACAGGTCACGGTTTTCCCATACAACAATCATCCCTGAAATCTGAGTTGTTGCTTGACAGTATTAGTCAGACGTAACAATGCACGCTGGCTGCACCCAAGGCTGGAGACGTTAGCTGTGTGACCTGACCAGTGTCAGACGCAGGTTAAAAGCCTTCTAGTCCCTGCTCCTAAAATCTGCTGTTAATGGGAAAGACACTTTTTTTCCTTCGATGAATTCTTAACTATTTTCAATAAAAGGTAAATCTCAACTTGAAGGCTTATGTCAAGAAGTGCTTCCATCCCACAAGCTGTGTTGTCTCCTCCCTGACGGCATATCACCCCTACCCTAAGGCTTCCAGTGCCCCCAGGAGGGCCTTTCGTGTAGATCCCCCATCAAGTCTGTTCAGAAACTTTTCAGGAAACAGGAGACCCGGGGCTTACTTCGAGGACCCCTGGATGGTCCTGACAACAATGAGGGGTCTTACTGTAATCTTTTCCTCCTGGGCGCTCAGGGACTTCTCAAAGTCTTCGTGCTTCTTGAGCAGTGCTTCCACGCTATCCAGGGAGTCCCCCAGGTCTTCGTTCAGCAGGAAAGCCTGGTAACAGCAGACACAGTGTTCAGAAGGCCGCCCTGTCCCTTTCACCTCTCACGGCCGGAAGGCAAAGGACACTTCCGCCAAAACACGAAAAGAAGGCAGGCAAGTGTTTGGTTATTAAACCCTGAGCTCTTTCCTGGAAAGCTGGACCCTTCTAGACTGATTGGACGACGGCATGAAATCCTCGTCCCACATTCTATGGACAGTTTTTTCAAATAGCTTTCGATGCATCTACTAGATTTAGATTACACATAATCCTAAGGTCTAAGAGGGGAAAAAAAGTCTCTCCCTTAATAAAACAGTTTCACACCATCACACTCATCTGAAAAACTGGGGCCCTTCCTGAGGTCCTGCAGCGACAGAAGCTGGCTCAGCCTCCCCTCTTCCCTGCGTTTGGAGCTGAAATGGTAATGACTTCCTACATGAAATAAGCTAACCACGTGAGGAGGGTACAGGATGGGCAAGAAACGCAGTCTTCCACAGAAAGCATTTAGCACCAGCCCTGGCCTCTGTAACTGGTAATGACAATGAGCTATTAACGCTTAAACCATAAAAAGAAGCAGACAAGAGAGACACAGAGCCTTGTTGCCTCTGCTCACAAGTTACCTCCTGCTTGCTCATCCAGTTGTCCACCTGCTCAGTGTCACGGTAGAAGAGCTGCAGGTCCATGCATTGCTCGTACTGCTGCCTGCGCAGCTCCCACAGCTCCAGCAAGGCGGCGCGCTCCTCTGAGAGAACAGCCAGCTACGAGGGAGCGCACACAAAGCGGGAGGCCCCGTCAATCCGGGTGCTGCCACTCACACAAACGGCTGCCCAGGGATTTTTAATCCTCACGCGGTCTTCCAGGCCTGCATCACAGCCACTCGTGGTCACCAACCAAGTCCCAAAAGATTCCATGCATCCTTAGCGGCTTGTATGTTTACGCTGAATATAAGAGGGATGGTCCTGCTCTAACTAATCTACAATTAATTGATTGCCACATTATCACAAATGATCTCCAGTAAAAATGCTAAGGAAACTTCCAGGCAGAAGAAAAAGGGCACCAATCTGAAAGCGAAGCAGGGGGAGCATTTGAGATCTTGCTCCCCAACATGTGCTATCAGTGACTCACACTCTTACAATTTTCAAAAACTAAAAATAAAAGCGAGGCAGTATAAACGGGGTAGGGACTCTCAGTTGAGAAGCAGCAATTGCGTGGGCGCTCCAGGAAGCATGTCGGATAATTCGAGAATGCTCTAGGCACAATTTTTAGGCTCCAAAGTTAATGACACAACAAAGTTCACCTGTGAACTATCTCCTCTTAGTCTATGTGTAATATTTTCTAAAGTAACATTCTCTAACGTTCCTTAGGCAGATTTATGCTCCAAGGTACTTTGAAATTAAATATATCCATTAATGTGATAAAAATTTGTTTCTCCTTGGCTCCAATGCTAATGCAGGACTCAACCTTCCACACAGTCCCCTATGTCCCAAATAAATGAAACGTTCTCTGTCCGACCCCATGCTGTACATACATCTTTTTAAACGGGGAAGCTGCTCCTGAATTTGCAGGTGAATCCCTGTCTGTGTCCTCATGCCCCGTGGTGAATGCCATGTCTGGATACTTGAGTGGGGTGAACAGCTTTCAGGGACCCGTAGTACAAGAACCTCTCTCCTCTCTTACCTTCTCCCTCACTTCATCAGAGGCATAATGGCCAGCGGCAAGCAGGGCCTGCCCAGATTCATCTGCAGATTTAAAGCTGTCTTCATGGGCATCAATTTCACCCTATGGGGGGAAAAAAGGCACCATTTATGCCCAGATCTTGCAAAAGAAAAATGAGTTGTGGAACTTCCAATGATCATTACAAATCAGAATATCACATCTAGAATGCGGAAGAGATGAAAAATAAGGCCAGGTTCCCCGATACCAGCCAAGGCAGCCAAACATGAGAGCACTGCTTATTAAGGAGGCCTCTTCCCTGGCTGTTCGTGCCACCCCTGGCTCGTGTCCACGTTCGCAGGGTCCGAGCTCTCTGTCTTCTATCCCACCGGGCTACTTGTCTTCCTTGTGCCAAACGAATTTGTTTACTATGATTTTGGTGCCCGGTAGGGGAGCCACCCGTGAACACAGTTCCAGCCACTCAGACCGTAAGTGCTACACCCACGCGTTATAAGCCCGTGCCTTTACTTCCAGAAAATCTTGAGACATTACCTTGTGCTCCTGATGCCTATCCAGAAGGGCTTCAGCCCCGGCCACGTCGTTAGCAAGTTCGTCTGCATTGATGAGGGCTTTCATCTCTGTCACCCAGCTGGTGAGGTCACGGAAGTCAGCAAGGAAGCGCTGAAGCCTAGGGAAAACCAAAGCGAAGTCGTGAGATGTTTCCAGTGTTTTCCAGGACGGAAAACAAAGCTCTGCACCTGATGTTCTCGAAAGCCCAACAAAGCATACAAATCCTAGTCCTAGGGAATACGGATTCTTCTACTCCACGGGAAAGCAAGAGGGGGAAAGGGGATATAAGGGGACTAAAAGGTAACATTAAAAATTTTTTTAAAGATATGTATTTAAAAAAAAAAAAAGTCCTGGCTGGTGTGGCTCAGTGGATTGAGTGCAGGCCTGTGAACCCAAAGGTTGCTGGTTCAATTCCCAGTCAGGGTACATGCCTGGGTTGCAGGCCAGGGTCCCCAGCTGGGGGCATGTGACAGGCAACAGATCAATGTTTCTTGATCTCTCCCTCTTTTTCTCCCTCTATTCCCCTCTCTCTAAAAATAAATAAAACCTTAAAAAAATAAAACAACAACAACAACAACAAAGGAAAGCAAGGGAAGGCTAAAGTCAAGCTTTTATACTTGTCCATCACCATAATTCTTCAGTCTTGTCCTTTTCAACTTCCTTGCTATTATTCCCAAGGTCTACCCCTGGTCGGTAAGTCAAAAGCATTCCTTCCCTTTCCTGCCTTTGATTTACTCACTTTTAACAGGGTATTTCACATGGTGCTCACATCGCTAAAGACCAATGGTCACAGCACAGTGATACAGGATGAAAGGTATTTACGAAGTTATAAACAGTAAGTGCACATACACACATTCGGTCAAGCTGCCAGCCTCCACACACACACAATATGGAGGAAAGTGTTCTGTGTCTTCGCAGAGGGAGCTGCAGGGCACCCAGACGCTCCCAGCCTACAGAGCTGACCCCTGGCCCTGCCTTCCTCTCTTCTCTAAAAAAGTCCCATGGTTCAGGTGGCCGAGCGCTGGGAGGTCACTCCTACCTGTACGAGTCGTTGAGCCGCGCGTGCCTCTCCGCCGCCAGAGTGCGGATCTGCTCCCAGTTTGTGATCAGCTCCTCCCGCTTCACTTGAATCTGAGTGGCGCTCAGTGGGTGGGCCTGCTGCAGGCGATCAGCCTCGGCACACAGGGCTTTGACCTAGAAACGCACTCCATCAGAACTGCCCTCTCCAGCCCTGGTGACATATTTCTCGAACTCGCTGCTTTCAAAACCCACCTTGTCCTCTAACGCGGCCAGATCTCTCTCCAAACCCTCATGCTTTCGAAGCAGAGCCTGAACACTGGCCAGGTCTCGGCCGAAATCATCGGAGGCCATTAACTGCTCCTTTTCCTTAATCCAGCTGATAGTCTCATCCACGTCCCTACGGGATAACGGTACTGGTTAATCTGGACGTAAGGCAACTGTCTAGAGCTGGGAAGCCCACACTGGGCCAAGACCCGGTCAGCCCCAGCCACCGTGGGCACACGCCGCACACCTGACCCCGCCCGGCAGAGGCCCGGCCCCCGAAGCCCCCTCCGGCGCGGTACCTGTTAAAGCGCTGCACCTCAGCCGCCCCGAAGAGCTTCCCCTGTCGCTGAAGAGCCAGTCCCTTCAGCCGCTGCCAGGCTGCGTTCACCTCGTCCTGCTTAGTCTTGATCAGCTCCTCCTCTGGGTGCTGCTCCTGAACAAGGAAGAGAACAAGGAGGGGCTTGGCCCAGCGCCTCTGCGCCCCGGCTCGTCCCCCGGGGTCGGCTCCCTGAGGGATCCGCTTCAGCAAGCCTCCAGCGCTCTGAAGCAATGCTGGTTTCCCGTGTGGAATGAAGCGAAGCTCATTCGAAAACAGCTGCCATATCCTTGCACACAAAGAGGGGAGGGCCGGCTCTCTCCCTCGGAGCAGGGTGCCGAGTCTGTGCAGCGGCCGTGTGCCTCCGCGCCAGAGCCTGGGGGTGGACACACGCTGTGGCTCCAGCTTTGGGGGACTTTCATCCACGCACCTGTCTCTGCCTCCCTGGTCAAAATGAGGTCTTTCTTTTTCTTTTAAATATTGTTCTTTCTTTATTTTTAGAGGTGGGGAGAGGGGGAGAAACGTCAATGTGTGGCTGCCCCTCGAGTGTCCCCCACTGGGGACCCGGCCCACAACCCAGGCAATCCCCCGACCGGGAACTGAACCTGCGACCTTTTGTTTCACGGGCCGGCACTCAATCCACTGAGCCACACCAGCCAGGGCAGAACGTGGTATTTCTAATGTTCACAAAGCTATTCAGCATTCCTGCCCATAAACATGGTTTTCATGGTCTGTTCCTGACTTCAGACTGGAGATATTTCTCTAAAAGTACCCTTCCCCATGCACCAAATTTTTTTGTTATTTTATTTTAATAAATATGACATGTCAAGTATGAAGGTGAAGCATTTCAGGGTCCAGGGGTCCACTTGCGAGACCCCGGGCTGGGCCTGCCCGCACCTCTGAGCACCACCGTGGGCTGGACCAGGATTCGGGGCAGCATACCTGTCCCTGAAAGGATGCGCATTTGAGGGAAGCTGCTTCCCCTTTCACTTCACCACTGATTAGAAAGGACACAAGGACCAGGCCCGACGCACACGATCCATCCATTTAAAATTTTTACCCCCAAAACCAAATTTCCTAAAAGCAAATGCTGTCCAGCTCCTACTACTTGACGTCTTAGGAGCACTCTAACCCCTGCGGTGAAAGGTGAGAATAAGGAAGCAGCTTGCAGGGCTGCACAAGTAGGGGATGGGGAAGGGCTTGGCACTCCCCTCTTCGGGTGCGGCTGCTCCCAGTGGAGAGCCCATTCATTACAAGGTCCCCAAGCTGCCGAGAGAGCCCAGGGAGGAGCAGCCTGGCACTGGTGGACGACTGCCAACCTGAGAAGCTTTCGCCATCACACCCTTGCCTGAGAGACCAACACCCAGCTTCCGTAGCCCAATAAAAGCTTTCGGAGCCCTGTTCAAACGTGGGTGGAGGAAACAGATCAAGTGAACGCTGCCCTTCCAGCCCTCAGCCACAAGTTAAAAAAACACTTTCTAAATTAAAGTAGTCAGTATTGCTGCCTCACTCTAATCTAAACAAAACTCTGAGGTGCTTCCCAGAGAGTGTTCCCTCAGAAATCAGGGACCTGATCATCAGAATGTTCTGAAAACACCAGCCAGTTAAGATGAGGATGCTGTGAGAAGCACTTTGCTATTTACCTGAATGAGTTTGGCTGCAAACTGGTTCACTTCATTAACTCGTTCTTCATGGGCAGCCATATCTGTTTGAAACTCTTCAAATTTCTTCTGTAAAACCTCCACGTGCTCCAGGTCCTGGCCCAGCTCCTCAGAAGTCACAATTGCTTCCTATTCAGGGACCACAACAGAGCTGGAGTCACTGACCAATTCTTGGTAACTACAGCCCCAGAACGTCTGAACTAGGCCCACTGGGCCCCATCAGCTGTAGTAGATGCAATTTTCTGTGTGGTTTGTGATTTTAGCTCCTCTCCTAAGTTAAGATGTTGAGCTGACAGCATCTTGGTCTCAGGGACTCCAAGTTCCAGCTACAGACGAGAACACGTGGACAGCAGCTAGAGCTACAGCCGCCCCCACCGCCACCACTTCCACTAACCCTGGCCCTCCGATGCAGATAGGGGGAGTCTCTTCCCTGTCCTCCCGCAGACCCTTCTCCTCAAAACACACCTTGTCATTGATCCAGTCCATTACGTCCTCACACTCCCGCAGATACTGCACCAGCTTCTGGGCCTGCAGCAGCTTGACGCCCTTCTCCCGCATCTTCTCCAGCAACAGGTCCCACTGGCGGTGCAGCTCCAGCAAACGCGTCTGTGGGCGGAAGGTCAACCCTACATGTCACAGCCACATTCTGGGGGGTCTGGTTTGCCCAGAGCACGCCAGGTCAGAAGCCTCATGGCACTCTGAACAAGTCTTTTAAAAAGATAACCCATAAGGTTGAGAGGAAATCGTAAATTCAGCTGAGAACAGGAAAAAGCATACACTTGAGGGCGGCTTGGTGGGTCTTAAAGTACCGACCTCTCACAGGTACATCTACTCTAATAACTTCAAGGAAATTAACTATTATGATCAATTACTGAGTTTATATTACTTGTATTCAATGTTGTTATTATTAATTATTAAATTACTAAAGTGGATTCCTAGGTCAGAAAACTATAGGGGAATGAAAGATGAGGAATTAACACAGAACCTCAGCAAAAATTACTGAAGGGTGTATTCTAAATTCACAAAGGTAAAGGGAAAAACCAAACAAGAGGTCCAGCAGACATCACAAATGTAAACAAATAATTATGAGGCCCAAGTGAATGGGACAACCTTAGTATAAAAGCAGAAAAGATGGGGTCCTGAAATGTCATCGGGTATCAAAAGAATTCTTAGTAGCAGAAAAAACTCTGGAGCTTCTGTGAAGAGATCCAGTTTGTGGTACAATACAGCTCAGGTTTGGTTCACTTCAAAATTCACCCAAGTGGCAGCCACAGGCCCAAACAGTCGCTTCCCAGCATCTTGGGGCTTTCATAGCACAGTCCTGGCAAGGGCTTGTCAAGAACTGGGAGAAATTGATCATCGACCCAAGCTTAGGTGATGCATTCTCATACTCCAATCCAATCTCAATGTGTTGAGGATGCCCACCCAAGATACTGGGAGTTTCTGTGTCACACTGACAGACACAAGTGAACACACAAAACATTTAAACACTAACAGGAGAGAAGTTCGGGATCCACCCATCATTGAGATGCCACTCCCAGCAAACTAAAAACTTGAAAGCCATGGGAGAGTCAACATGGGTGGATTCTCTTAGAAACGAGTTATGTTTCATTTGAAAGGAGAAAGCAGCGGGGGAAAAAAAATTCTGTTCACACAATCCACTTCCAGCACTGCAATCACGTCCGCCACGGACGATTAAAGCTAAACCCATCACTGGGAAGGAAGTGAGAGGCATTCCAGGGCAAGGGGAAAGACAACCCACAGCAACGCAACACTGCACCTACTCGGATGTGGGACCCGATGTGGGTGGCGGTGACTATGGGGCGCCACGCCGTCCGGTACGGTGTGAAAGTCTAAACCAGTGACAGACAGGTTATCCAGGACACATACGGCCTCCGCACTCCACCCACCTCCTCTATATGCAGTTTCCCGTGTGGTCTGTGATCTTAGCTCCTCCCCTAAGTTAAGATGTTGAGCTGACAGCCAACACCTGCCAAGCTAAGTCACTGAATTATGGGACCAGGTAAATTACCGAGCCAGTATCTACATGGCAACTGTGGGTATAAAAGTAAAGACAAAACAGATAAAGTAAGAGCCCTTTGCTCAAATTAAAAATAAGTCCATATAAGAAAGTTAAAGGGCCCATGGACAAAGCCGAAGGGGAGCAGGAATGAGGGTGGGAGGTGGGGGTGGGTGGGGTGGGGAAAGTGGTGGCGGGAAAATGGAGACAACTGTACTTGAACAACAATCTTTTTTTAAATGGAACAAAAAATTAAATTAAACTCATTTAAAGTTAAAAAAAAGAGTTAAAGAAAACCTCATCCTGGGGACAATCATCAGTTTCTCACAAATTCCATTTCACGCCCTCAGTAAGGAGCCGGGGCCAGGTCTGAGCCAGGCCTGAACAGCCTGCCCGTGCCTGGGGCGTCTGACCTGTCAGCACTGCCGGGCAGAGGGAGCACAGCTTCCCAAGCGCACTGCTGTTTGAGAGCGCGAGTGGCCAGAGGCAGGGGCACGTAAGAAACACTTGGAAAGCTGACAGCACAGAGGAGAAATCCTGGTTCTGACTCAGGCAGATTTCTCTAGAAGGGCAGGAGCATGCAGCCAATGCTTCCAGAGGAGCAGAGGACGGGTGCTGCTCTCCCGGGGTGGATGGGGCTGCTCTGTAGGAGCACGGCCAGGTGACAGAGGGGAACTGGGGAAACAGATCAAGGGGAAACACTAGGGAGAGTCTACGCAGCTGAAATGCAGGTTGGAAAAATAAAGCACATACTTGTGACAAGAGAAAGAGAATGGACCAAAATTCCAGCTCTGTCACCTATTAGCTGTGTGACTATGGGCAGCTCAAGCTCGTCTGAGCTTCAGTGTCTGCTCTTCTAGGCTATGGGGGTAATGGCTGCCTTGCTAGCTTGCAGTGAAGATTAGAGAATCCCTAAAATTCCCAGTAGGGAGCTCACACATAAATAGCTACTAACAGTTGTATAACAGTATCTAATAGCACTTTTAAATGTTGCTTTAGTAAGATCCCTAAACAGGGAAGCGGTCACTGCCTAACAGACCTGGAGTGAAGTCAGGTTGGGTTGGGTCTCCTGCTCCCCCAGGTTAATTACTAAAGCAGACACTTGATCAATTTCTTCTGTTCTCCTCTGCTGTGTGGGTTATACTACTACAGAGCTGCCCCTTTCATTCTGGGCAAACAACTTCTATCAAGAAAACAGGCATGCTGATTTCATTTACTGTAAGATGGATACAAAACAGTAGGACAACAGGCAGATAAATATTTGTATTTAATTACAGAGACACATATTAGCCAAATAGGTTAAATGCAATTAAATAACTGGTCACGTGGCATTTAAAATTTACTTTTATTTCCTATCTACAATCATTATTAGTGATAGTTAATTATTAATAATAAGCTGAGGGCTAGCTTCAAGTCTTCGACATGCGACTGCAGAGTATATCAGAGCAAGAGACACAGCAAGTATTTACTGCTGAAAATCACCAGGCCAGACCCAAAGGGGAGGAAACCTTCCCAGTGGGTATCAGGGAACCGTGGAGGACGAAACAGTTCCAGCCGGGGCCTAAGACTGTAACTTTTATCTCAATCTTCGGGACTGTCTTGACAGGTAAAGGACTGAAAAGGTCCCTCAATGGAGTGGGACTTCGGGTGACAAAGAACGAAACATGAAGACAGATATGAAGTAAATCAAACTAAGTATGCAAACTAAGTTTGCAAACCTAAGTATGCAAAGCCTAAAGTGGTTTATTAGACAAGGCAGAGAAGGACCAATTATTGTCCCAACTCCAATAAACTGGCACCCAAACCAGCCAGACCAGAGTCTGAGGGCTCCTGCTTCACAGGAGGCCATGTCACTTGGTCACTGACCAACAGGTGCCACAAGTGATTCCTGGCAGCTGGACCTTTAACTGGCTTGCTGACTAGGCCTCAGTAACCCCTCAAGATCCAGAGAGCAAGCTTGCCAACAGAGAACTTTCTTTATAGTGTCTGTGCTTAATCTTATGTATCTTTGCATCTGATCCCTAAATTCACCAATTTCACGAATGTGCTCTCCCATCAAATTACCAACTGTAAATGTTAACAGTTTAATTTACAAAAACATCTTTGAAGTATAATGACACTCTTGTTTTACAAAAAGGATATTCATTTCCTCACTTTCTGTATTTTAATTTTTTTTTAATTTTATTAATTTTTAGAGAGAGGGGAAACAAGGGAGGAAGAGAAGGATAGAAACATCAATGTGTGGTTGTCTCTCGAGCATCCCCATATTGGGAACCTGGCCCACAACCCAGGCATGCGCCCTGAGTGGGGAATCGAACCGGCGACCCTTTAGTTCCCAGGCCAGCACTCAATCCACTGAGCTACACCACCCAGGGTTCACTTGTTTATTCATACTGAATCATCATATTACAAAGGCAGGATGTGGTTAACTCCTTTAGGGAACTTCAGAAAATTCTTTAAAAGCCTGGAGGAGTCTACCTTTTTAGGAACCCAAATTTACACGTAAGCATTAACCCACATTCCTCTACCGACCAGACGGATGAAGGTCATCCATCCACACTAGGAACTACTCTTACCCTTATAGTTTCAGATGCAAAATGCCCTTCTGAGATCATCAGGTTTCCAGTTTCATCCAGCTTAACGATGGCTCCTGAGTTGGCCTGCACTTCAGCTTCAAAGGCTTGATGTTTCTGAAGCTTGCCCTGTTGGCAGACCGTGAGGTGAGCCATAGATGCAACCGCTCAGTATCATTCTGTTGTTTACCCCCTTCAACAGCCAATTATGGACAATCATGGACACATCGCTTAGCATCGCACCCATCCCCCTGCCTGCTCAATTATTGACCGCGTCTATACTGGCCCTCCAAAAGCTTGGTGACTGGGGACCACCAACTTTGCAGATAACAAGATGCTGCAGAATATTCTAAGGTTATTGTCGTTTAGGAAATTAGCCTTCACGGGGATATCCAATCCCTTCTAGAAATATAGAACATACTGACAATCTTCTTAGTGTGTAGTGTTTACCCTTGAAAAAGCCATCCAAAGGCACTCATGATCTAATATTTTTAGCTTGTTTTAGAAGCCAAACTCTTTGATGAATTTGATTTGATACATTCCATTTCTCAATACTTTTTTTTTTTTAATACAGTACTGAGCTGCAAAGGGCCTGCCAGGCACCGAAACTGGCCTTCACCACTTCCTCTTCGCAGATGACTTCAGCATGTGTAGTAAGAAAGCCAGGGGCACAACTACGGCTCCATTTGCTAAAAAGTCTTTCACCAAAAATCAATGGGAGGAAGAGCTCTGTCTTCCTCTTCTTCGTTTTTTTTTTTTTTTATTAACAGTTTTGCTGAGGTACAATTTACACTATAAAATTAACTTGTCTTATGTACAATTCAATGATTTTTTAAGGCTTTGCTTTTGACGGTGAGTTAGTCCTTTCTTATGCCTGATCTACATTCTTGCTGCCCAATCTCCTGAGGTCAGAATTAAATGACGTTCTTGGTATAATGTTTAGGTAAAAACATTTGAGCTCTTGAATTCTGGCACAAATCTCAGGGAGATCACACGTACCTGCAAGTTGGTTGGGTCTTTATAGTTCTCATCGGATGCGATCTGAAGTTTCTCCTGAATCCATTTCTCCAGCTCCTCGGCATCTCTTTGGAAAAACTGGAATCGATAGGAATCTTCAAGCTTTTGGCGCCTAAGGGTTGAGAGCTCCTTGAAGCGGTGGTATCTGTCTAGGACCTGCTGCCGCCTCTCCTGGATGTCCTCTGCTGTTTCCAGCACTTTGACCCCACTTGGGTCCATTTTCTGAAAAGAAAAGAATGCCCTGAGGTTAGCATAAGATACCAGCAGAAATTCACTGGAATCAGTCTCTCCGAAGGAAAGAAAAAGAATGATGTGACAGCCCTAGCAGACAAATGAATTGAGAAGGGAGCCCGTTCTCAGGATCTAACAGAAATCTATTCCTATTCCTTTGTGAAAAATAGCTGTCCACACCCTGAAACACCTGCCTTCATGGGTCCCTCAGAGGGTGCCTAACCAACGTGGCAACAGAACCAGGCAAAAAATATGAGCAGAACTATGGTTTACCCTGTCAATTCTGTAAGAGCTTTAAGAATTCAAAGAAATGCTGTCTGTGGTACCCTGAGAGGTACTGAGAAATCCATTCAAAAGTCCTTTCATCTGGTTTGTGTACTCCATTTGTGGAGATTAGGTAGAATCTATTCTTACTTAAGTCAGCTTTTCTACCTTTCTAGGTTTCAACCCACTACTCAATGAAAAAAGGAAATGATTATGAAGTAACGGAGTCCATAATTCCAATAACCGAGAGACCTTTCCTAGCTGATTTCTCAGTTAGGCCAAAATGTCAATCCTACAGGTCTCCTTCAGGCTACCAGAGAGCCTGGGCAATGGAAAGGCTTAGTTTCATCTGAATGTGCACAATTAAAAGAAAATCACAGTGTAACTTTAAAAAAAAAAAAGTGTGCTTAAATATCTATCCTACTTGAGGCCTCCCTGTTGATACAGAAAGCAGGGAAATAAGTTTAGCATCAATTTCAAGTTCACCACAAATGCAGGTTAACAGGGTAGGTGGTACTTCCCCATAACACTCAATCCGCCACAACTTTCAACCCTCAGATTTCTGGACAATTTCACCAAATTTTGTCAAAAAGAAAATCTGACCTATTTACGGGAGAAACCCAGAATATACTACCTATTCCTACCAGGAATAAGCTATTTTATCCTCTAATCAAGGAAGCATTACAGCAGCAAACAGGTACAGATTAATGACAAAGAGTTTCTAAACTGGTAACACATGACCTTGCATGAGCCACCTTCCCCTCTCTGTGCCTCGATTTCCTGGGATGACTAACAATGGCAGGGGAGCAGACAATCCCCAGGCCCTTCCAATTTTAGTACTGCATTCCACAGAGAAGGTTCTGAGGTCTGGTACAGAAGCGGACCAGAAACACTTAATGGTCTCTCCAGCTTCCATTCCGCAATTTATTTACACAAGGTATAAAACTTGTTACCCGGGACACATTTGAGCTCTTCCCAACTGGCCTGGCCCAGCTTCCCAACGGGCCAGGCCAAAGATGAGGCATGGAGGCTGGTGAAAGGGCCCCCCACGTCCCACATCCAGGTCGAGGTAAACGACGCAGTGAGATTGGGGCCAGGTAGACGCGTCCAGTTCTTTAAGGGATGAGAGCAGCTCCAAGAGTCTGCACGGGATCAACTCTGAGGGCCGCCTTTCTATGAAGACACTACCTTCCTAGGAAGGAGACCGTCAGGCGATTTCAGCCATATCACTCTTCCTTCTGAATGATTTCCCACATATTAACCAGTTATTTTGGTTGTATTGTTTTCTCCCACGAAGTCCAATTGATTTATTTATTTAACTATAAAAAGGAGACTATTCTTTGCCATGTCACGTCCATGCTTTAAAACCCTGTTTTTATGGTTCCCTTCTGAGAGGCAAGACTCCGCCCGTTTCAGCAGGTTCTCCAATCTGGCCCAGCTCGCCTGACTGGCATCTCTCACCCACGCCCCCTACCCTCTTGGAATGTAGAAATATTCCTTCTCCTCCCCAGCATGATTCTCTTGAAAGACTCCAAGCCATCTGCACAGGCTTCTTTTGTCTAGAATGTTCCCTGTCCCTTCTCTGTCTGGAAAACTCCTATTTATACCTCAACACCCAGCTGGAGTGATTAAGCTGCCAGATCGTGCCTCCTTACTGAGCTGTACGCACTGCTCCTTCTTTCTCCATCCTCAGTGTGATTTAATCATGCTTTTCGAAAGGGCCTGTATATACTTCCCACAGTATAATTACACTGCATGATCTAATCTTTGTACCCCCATTTCTAGCACACAAAGGTCATTAAGAAATATTTGTTGAGCCCTGGCTGGTGTGGCTCAGTGGACTGAGTGCCGGCCTGCAAACCAAAAGGTCACCAGTTTGATTCCCAGTCAGGGCACATGCCTGGGTTGCGGGCCAGGTCCCCAATAGGGGGCGCGTGAGAGGCAGCCACACATTGATGTTTCTCTCCCTCTCTTTCTCCCTTCTCTCCCCTCTGCCTAAAAATGAATAAATTTTTTTAAGAGAAATATTGGTTGAATAATGATCAAGAGCATGAGCAGCCTCCAATTTTATTTATAGAGAGAGAGAGCGAGCTCGACAGTCTATGCAAGTTTCATTTTCCCATATGGTCAAACTGGAATTCTATCCAGGTAAAAGCTAGATTCGCGCCAAGAACCACAAACGAGAAATGCGCTGACTGCAGCTACGCAACCAGGCGGCACCCTGAGGAACAAGCCCGGGTTACTAATCCTGGACTGACCGCAGGGCAATTTATTCTGAGAAGTTAGCTGCTCTTTTCACGCGGTAGTGTGGGACCTCAGGGGAAGAAAGCCCAGGAAGGCAAGTTTTGTATCATCAATAGATAACTGTGCCTGAAATAAATATTCTCTTTTTAAAACCGTCTTCAGGAGAGTCCTTAAGACCAAAAGCTGAGGGTAACCTTGAAAAACTAAAGTGTCTGCTTGGAACGAAGTTTCTGTACTAACAGGGAATCATCATGCCCTGGTTGGTGTCGCTCAGTGGATTGAGCACCAGCCAGCCTGTGGACCGAAAGGTCACTGGTTCAATTCCCAGTCAGGGCACATGCCTGGGTGGTGGGCCAGGTCCCCAGTAGGGGGCGTGCAAGAGGCAACCAATCGCTGTTTCTCTCGCACATCATGTTTCTCTCTTTCTCCCTCCTTTCCCCTCTCTCTAAAAACAAATAAATAAAATATTTTTTAAAAAATAGGGAATTACAACACGGAAGTTCTGATTTACACTGCTACCCGAAGTGTATCAGCCTCTGTTGGAGAAAACTGACTCCTGCTGGATAAGGTCACTACCACCACCAGCCACGTCTACTAGAATGGAAACAGGAATCCTCTCATTGACCTGCACTGTCTGCTCCAGCTGCATCTCACATGAAACTCCCCCAGCCACCCCCAGCTCCTGGCCCTGGGCAGGGTTCACTTCCCAGCTCACAGAGCTCCCTTTGCAGAGCTGTTCTCTTCTCTCTCTCTCCCAACACCACCATTTAATACCACACAACACCCTCCAAGCGTAAAGCAGCTCCCTCGTCCCCCGCCTCCCCGAAGCCTGGAATCAGAAGTCCTCACTCCCTCGGTGCTGCTTTTTGAGCACCATCGCATTCGCCCACGTAATTACTGTTTTCTCCCTGACGTTTTTGTAAGTTTTTTAGGGAACTTAAAAGAGTTCCCAAGGAACTATAAAAAAGGCCTTGTCTTACACTCTGACCAAAGAACTTGGTGCATATTAGAGTCAATTACACTCTAAACTTGGAAATCGAGAAACGCTGTCAGTTAAGTATACAGGACACAAGGTCACCTACTCAGCAGGTCGCAGAGCCTAGGTGACCCAGGAGGTTCTGGTTCCCAGGCTAGCATGCTAGAACCAGTGATCCTGAACATGACTGGAGTTGACATAATCTTTATTGATGGCTGTTTGGTTATTTATTAATTCCTTTCACTACCCTCTTATCTTTTATATGCCCGCTTTGGAGGGAAAAGGGGGGGAGAAAGATATATTAATCAATTAGTCATTAAAACACCTAAATTAGTTTTGTTTCTTCAAAAGACTGAGTATTCTGTCCTGGTGTAGCTTGCTTACTTGGTTGGAGCGTTGTCCCGTAAACCAAAAGGTTCCGGGTTCAATTCTTGATCAGGGCACAAGCGTGGATTGTGGGTTCTGTCCCCTGTTGGGGCACACGCAGGAGGCAACCGATCGAAGCTTTTCTCTCCCTCTCTTTCCCCTCCATTCCCCTCTCTCTAAAATCAGTAAGAATGTCCCCCGGTGAGGGTTGAAACAAAAAGACTGAATCTTCCTAAGTTAGTAAACAAGTAAGGTTAAGAATAATTTATAAGCTTCCCTTGTTCTCATCCCTCAGGAAGTAGTTAAGGTGGAAAAACTGCAGGCAACTGTGTCTAATTTGCTTGCTCACAGAATTTTCTTGTAAAGAAACTTTTCAAGGGAGGTACAGTAATGTCTGGGGCAATAACTACCCTGCACATGAGCTCCTGCGAGGTGTCTAAGTCTTTAAATTAATGTCTCTGGTGTTTGTCCTGCCTCCTCACATCACAGGATTCACTGTACTTCTAAAGTCCTTTAGCTGCTACGGAAATTTCCATGAAATCACACTGGGGAGCAGCCCTTCATAATGGAAACAAGAATCCCCAACCTAACACTGCGAAGGTTCCACCTGAGCAGCGCCCCTGCTTGGGTCCAGCTTGCCGACTTGGCCCTACCAATCCAGGGAGACAGTCCAGTGAGGCCCTGCTGAAATTAACCAACCTAAAAGGCCCTCTTTGTCACCCCACTGAAGTAGAACGAGTCAATTCTATACCAAGTGCTTTGGTCAGGCAATAATGGACTTTTCTTTCCTGCAGTGATCAGCTGACGTCAGGAGGTGGGAGCTCTGCCAAGCCCCGACCGGCCTTCTCTGGGGAGCTGGGCATCTGCAAGTCATCAGAACTCTCCCGCTGCCGTGGTCGTCGGCGCTCCGACACGCATTCGCGGGGTTACAGGCGCTGACGCTTATAGGTCAATGAGTTTCCCCCACCCTTAACGTGAAAGGGAGCTGTCTCTACTTTATCTATACAAGTTCCCCGTCTCTTTCTGCTCCTATAAGGATATTTCCATAGACTATATTAAACAGAGGAAATTTTTCATGTGACCAAGAACTATTGCCACCCAAAGGTACTATGTAACCTCTCACCCAAAACTATATGAGAGTGAGTGGAATTCCTTGGGCTCTGCTGGTGTGCACCACGTTCCCTTCATGGCCAAGGAGGCTGCCTGAACTCCACCCCCCCCCCCCACCCCGCCCTGAAATATGCAGCTGACCGATAAGGCAGATTCCACAGAGAATGTTCCAGGCTGTTCCCAGCCTTAATAGGATTAACGCCTCTGAAGAGCTAGACAGGAAGACTTTGGGAAAAGTGCCATTAAAAAACAATCTCGGGCCACACCAGCCTACCTATCTATTCCACTGACGTCCTGAAAGCCCGCACCAGGCCCCACTCAACTGGCTGCTTATCTCAAAGCAGCAGAGCAGCTCTGATTTTGCCAGTCAGGTCCATGTACACAGAGTACGTGGGAGGGGAAATGAAGTGCTGAATAGTATTCTCTGTATGTTTAAGGACGGCTTCGCGTTTAAGGTAACCAAAGAAAATGGTCATGTTTTTGCAAATACTGTTGGGCAAGGCCGAAGACGCAGGCTAACTGTAAATGCTGCAATGCAGCAGTCAAAAGGCTGCATCACGCAGCAAGTCATGCGAACTGATCTCAGGGGCGAAAGAAGGCATTACAACCATGTCCTCTATTGTAATCAATAAAAAGAACCTGTGAGCGTTCTTACCATACCGCTGGGTCTCTGGGAAGAAAAAGCAGGATACAACAATATGAAATCTGGGCTAGAAAGTTCTAGTTTAATCCAAAAATACAGCATGTCTAAGAATGACTCCTCATATCAAAACGAATGTACACACACAGTCAACTGAAAATGGAGTCCTGCTAAGGAAGCTGGCCGTTAACTAATACCTTTCTTTGTCTTCTTGACAACTGCTAAGAGACAGGTGTTTGAGGCAGTTCTTGGTACTTAGGGAATTTTTAAATACCTTATCCTAATCTACAGAAGCTATCTGCCCCACTGTGCCAGGGGATGTATCTGTCTCGTCTTTGGAGGGTTGGCGGAGGCAGTGGGTGGGACGAGCCCCGGGTTAAGCAACAGAAAAGACTGTACATACAAACATTTTCAAGCCAAAGGCCAAACGCTTTGGCCTCTGCAAACTTGGCACCTGCAATGAGTGGGTTTGGACACCCTCGCCCCGATCTGGCTGAGTGGGAGAATTCAGCTGCCAGTTTCTCTATGGAACCTCAGAAGGGAATAAAACCGTGGTGAAGAGGAAAGGAGTCACTCTTTAAAACGAAGCACTGGGGCTGCCAGCATTTCAACAGGCTGAACATGCTGGACGTTAGAGGCCTCTAGACTACTACAGAATGAATCCTGATGGCAGGCAGGACACCAGGTATGTGGTTTTGCAAATAAAGGGGCTTTAGGAATTAAGCGGATGAAGAGATCATTTGGTTCCATGGGAAAATTCATAAGCACCACCCAAAGTAAGAGGTCACAGAAACCATTCGTCAGCTGTATTTTCATTGCTTAGTCAGAGCCCAAAGGTGCAGAACCGACCACGTCCTTTCTCCATGGCTTACACAGCTAGTCTATTACCAAATTTTTCACTTCCACAGCAAGAGAACTTTACACCCAGGGATGTGGAAGGGTCCCCCCAGAACAACCCACCAAAGAACTGGTTAGCATCCCTAACAATTTTATGCCAATTAATTCTCAGATAAAATGAATTAACTCAAAAACCCAGCTCAGCTGCAGATTTTAGTGGCAATCTGCTGATAGGCAGAGAGGTAAAAATTACATGAAACACAAGAGTTTTAACCATGAAAAAAAAATCTGTGTTTAAACCACATTCCAATCAGGATTGTGGATCTGCATGTCAGCCTTCAAATCAACGCATTCATTTCAACTCCTTAGCCGGATTCTGCAGAGGCGAGCAGGGACTTAGCTTTGGGAGAGCAAAAACCTCATACTGCATTGCATCAAACCCCGGAAACGAAGAGCGATGCTGGGAAAACTTACTTCTGCATGCCCCCGATTACTACCTTGCTGCTACTTACCTGTTAGCCTGTAAAATTCAGATGACAGGTATGTATTTAAGTGCAAAACATTGTTACCGAGATTCAAAACAGGAGAAAGTTATAATGTGGCCCATTTTTATAAACCTTGTTGAAATAATTAGCGGTCTGATTTATAAAAGGGCCTGCCTTGGATTTATCACCCATAATCACTAGACATTTGCAAAGTTTGTATTTCTCCTTATGGAATATTAAGACATGAATTTTAAGCATTTTTCTTTTTGAAAAAGTCCAATTTAGCAAACATTCAAAAACTGTGCACAGACACGATAGATACATAGTGAGCTTTTTAAAAAAATATAAATAATGCAAGCTCCATTTCATTGCAAGGATTGTGGCAGAAAAAAATAAGTCAATGGAAACAGGGAACAAAAACAACTTTACAATACTTGCCACATTTTAAAATACTATTTTTACTACACGTTTTCAGATTTTTTTTTCCAAATACCTGAGATTATCTGTTTAGTCCCTTGGTTCTTAAGAACCAAGGGACCATCAATAAAAAGTAACCCAGCAAACACTACATGCAAACGCCAGAAGGGTGATAAGAAATAATATATTCATGCCTTAAAGAGAAGAAGGTAAAAAAAACAGGAGGCTTTGAAAATTTTAGAATAAATTTACTAAGACTTCCGTTCATATAACACCAAAACCGAACAAACAAAAAACCAACCCCTAACAGAAACCTTAACAGAAAAGTCATGCAGGCCGAGTTTTCCCCCCCTCTCTTTGGCTCATTCAACCTCTTTGACACAAAAGTGTCTTCACTGCAAACCAGGCAAAAGCGAAAAGGCAACGCATTTCCTGCATGCTGGTCAAGTACCTGGACTCTGCGCTTACGAAACGATGACAACATGATGGAGGAATGTGGAGTCTAAAAAGGGCGGGGGGAAGAGCAAGATAACAAGCTTCTGAGGGCAAACAGAGCAAAATCATTTCAGAACGAAGAAAACAGATAAAAATCAAATTTCAGACATTTCCCCAGTATCTTCTAGTAATAAATCCCACCAGGGATTTACGATGTGGAAAGAGAACAGCGGTTTTCTGGTCTTGGCAGCTCCTATTATTTAAATGTGCTGCTGTGGCCAAGTCATGCCCCCTTTTGGGCCTCAGTTTCCCCACCTTTCAAATAAAGTAATAATACTGAATATACTTTTTTAACATTAAAGTTCCAATGGACTGAAATTTCTAGGACTAGCTGATCCCTAAACCCCCTTCCATTCAGCAATAAAATAGCATAATTTCATGAAATCCTCAGAAACAAGAACTCAAGCTACAAAGATCTGACTTGGGCCTAGTTCACAGGTTCAGGTCCGCTTCCTCTACGAAATACTGTGTCCTGTTTAAAATAGGGGCAAAGGGAATATGCAAAAAAAGGTAGAAGGGAGGTACAGGAGCAGCTGCTCCAGTGCACTGGCCCGGGGTGTGTTCCTCCTGAATTCCTGGATCCAGCATTTGCTACCAGGAGGCCAAATTCTGAATTCTTTTACCTACTCGGACCACAGCTGATGGACCACAGCTGATAAGCTGCAGCAGACCCAGCTGCGTAACCAGTGGCGTCCTGGAATAGCCCAGAGGACTGATTACGAGATGGGCCTCGTGCTGACTGTCCTTAGTGCAGGTTCAGCAATGACAGACCTGTGGACTATTCCTGACATCCGCTTCTCAGCAGGATCCACAGTGGGCCCCTTCCTTTGGGATGAAGGCAGGTTAGAAAACAAGGAAAAGGACAGAAATTTCTAACCCGGGGAACCACCTCAACCTGTTCATCAGATTGCTTGACGAGCGAGTGTTAGAGCCAGGGACAGATCAGATTTCTCCAATTATTAGATTACCACAAAACGCTGCCATAGGCCAAGAGCATATCGGGGAATGCTCCTGGCCCAGTGGTTAACGCCAAGAACTGCTTCACACCTGTCCGGTCCAGAGCAAGTCCTCCTTTCCAGTCACATCCCTTCATCTAGGTCTCTAGATAACAGCTAACACACTTTGAGGGTCCTCTGAGTAATTATTGGCCCAGTTACTAAAAAGGGCTTATTGTTAATTTCCTGCACAGAGGTCCTCACTGCAGCACATTTTTTCCCTTGCAGCACATTTTTTAAACTTTGACTTCAATTTGACCTTTCAGAATCTCAGACATTAGCTGCAACAAAAGGGAAAATAAATGGCTGGTTTGCAGAGCTGGAACCTTGACTCAATGGCCTCACACAGCTGAGTGTTCCCATTGCTATTCTTAAGATTTTCTTTCCTGGCTGCAAGACACCCCCACCCTTCCATCTTTGATACATTCTGTTTTAGTAAAGTCCAATTGCTATGACGACGCAATTTCTCAACACATTATGAAAATACTTCATACGGCCTCTCTTCTATTCTTTCCTAACATCCATGATGGTAACTTTTTCTAAAATATCATGATGAAGATAGAACAAAGGGCCTACAGATTTCAGGATCTATTATATAAAAGAGATGTGATAAGGCGTAGCAGCTGTTCAAGCATCCTCTCAACCCAGCTTTCTGGTCTATTCAGGCTTTTAATTTAAAACATATCCAAGCCTTAACCTTAACAAGCCCTTTATTTAAAATATATTTTACCCCAGTACATCAAAGAGACTTTTAAAAGCAATTTTCTTTGGGAAACACCTCATCAGACTCAAGGACGGCTTCCAAACAAAAGGCTGCTCTATCATTCAACACCGGCATGGCTGTAGAATTTTTGACAAATAATGTACCGCCCTCGACTCGAAAAACCCGGTCTCAGGAAAAAAAGAATAATAACTCTTAAGCTATTAAATTGTGTGATTTGAGTCTCACACAAAGCAAGAGCCGCAGCTGCTATCTGTTATTTACAGCAAATCACAACTGGGTAGGAAAGAAATGTTTATTATAAGGAAAGAAAAAGAGAGGGCAGCCTCGAACCTTTCAGCATCGAGAGAAGCCCAAGAATCGCCGAACAGGGTGAAATTAACATCAAAGAGACCTTCACCTTAAGCTCTCGGCTCTTCCTCCTCCAAGGGGTGGGCCCGTATTGCTCGCAGGGATTTGGGAAAAGAAGCCGCAGAAGTCGCTCCCCACCAAGAGGAAAAACTGGGTGCGGTGGGGGAAGCGCTCTGCAGGAAGGGGAATGGGGACCATCCCGACCAGGGAGCCCCCGCCCCACCTGCCGCAACCGGATGGGGCAGGGCGGGGCCGCGGCCAGGCTCTGGCTGGGGGCGGGGAGGGGCCCGGCGGCCTCGCCACCCCCTCCGCCCAGTCAATGACATTCCAGCTGCCGACACCGGGACTCTGCCAAGCGGCTTCTCCGCAGCCCACGCGCCACAAGCCGGTCGCGACCGGCTCGCCCGGCTCCCCGCCCGCCTGAGGAAGCTGCAAGGCCCGCCCGGCTCACCTGTCCGCGCGCTGGCCCCGCCCCTCCCCGGGGGCGACCCGGCTCCCCGCCCAGGGGTCGGCGGCCCTCCGGCCCCGCTTCCGCCCTCGCTCCCCCACTCCCCGGCTTACCGGCTCCTGCGGGTGAGGGCAGCGGGTGCGTGGAGCTGAGGGTTGCTAAGGTACCAGCGATCCTCCGTGGCCTCCGCTCCTTGCCGTTCGCTCCGCAGCGGGTAGTGGCGGCGACGCGCGCGCCCCGCCTCTTTTATACGCGGCCTCGCGCGTTCCGGCGGCGAGCGGGCACGAGCACGAGGGAAGAGCCCGGACAAGGCAGGAGGGGCGGGGGCGAGCGCCGGCAGAGTAGAGGGGGCGGAGCTTCCACAGGCTCGCCTCCCGATCGTCCGACGGAAAGGGCCGAGCACTTCCGGAAGGAGCCGAAGTGGCGGTGCACGGGAAAAGACGATTGCGGGTGCGCCGCGGAAGATGAGAAAAGAGGGCGCGCGCCCGGGATGGGGGTCGGTGACGCAGTGGAGTCTCTGCCTCCGCCCCGGCGGACTGAGATGCTCCAGCCGTCCCACCCTCCCCGCAGCTGGGATCTTCCAATTCTGCCCCTCCCCACCCTGCAGAGAATCTTCTGCACCCCACCCCTCCACCCCTGGGAGCCTTTCCAGGACTGCAGCGAAAGGCGGGGCAGGGGTCATCGCTGCAGTCTGGCTGGGGATGCTGCGCGCCCCGACCGGGAAAACACCCAGTCCCAAAGGATGAGGTCACCGAGTGCTTTTATTCCTCCTGCCCACTTTCCCGAGGAGACGTCTGGGGCCGGGGACGCAAGCGAGCCTATGCTGGTGGGGTCTAGGGTCAGAAACCGAGGATGATTTGGGGGCTCCGGGTTTGAGGAGGCGATAAGAAAAGGCCAAATCCGATCATAAAAAATGACCTCGACTAATTTAGAACTGAAGTCTGTCACTCTGGGATTTGGAGAGTTAGTAATTCCTTAGAAACTTACCACCGCAAAATCTTTCTGAGAGGTCACCCTGGAATAGGATGCATTGGTTGTATTTTCTAAACCAGACGTTAAGGTTCTGCCTGCCACAATTAATTGAACTTGCCTCATGTACCCAGCACTATGCTAAGTATTTCATTCGTTTCTTTTCTTTCTTTTTAAGTCTTTGAGGTGATTTTATGAGGTGGGTAGTATTTCCTCGTTTTGCAAATGAGCAGCTAGCAAGAGGAAAAGACGATTTGAATCAAGCTGTCAGAACCGTCTCTTTAGCTATGCAATGCTGCCTTCCCCTAGGAGAGCGTGGCGTGGTGATGGTGGGTGCCGGGGTGCCGAAAAAAGAAAAATAAGATTTCTGGAATTTCCGTTCCTTACAGTCTCGGCAGTTTGAGCCCGGGTTAGGACGCCCTTTCCCTACCCCCACCGGGGCCACAGCTGGGCCTCAGCCATTGGGAATAACACGGAGATCATTCCTGTGCAGTCAGGCAGGCCCAGAGCTCGGCGGCTCAGGAAGGCCTCAGCCTCCCTGTTACCAAGCAGCCCTCCTCTTTAAATAAATATAAAGGCACTGGGCACAGCATCAGAACTTGGGCCCGGGCCCAGCCTTGAGCTTCCTGACCCTCTGCAGTCTGGCGTCTTCCCCTGTGCCTGGGATCTGCAATCTGGTTTCTAAGCCACCCTGGCTGTAGCCATGATAGTGAGGAAAATTTCTGTTCCCACAGTCCATCCGAGTGGAGAGAAAAGGAAAGGAGTGGCCACACCCAAGAAGCAGTTTTTTACAGACTCTGGAGGAAAAACGTAGGAGCTAGGAGGCATTTCCTGCAATCTCCTATGTAGAGGAAACAGGGCCCAGTAACTCCTCCCTGGGGTGTGCACCTCTGGGAACAGCTGATGGTGTCTACGGCCTCTTCTCAAGTGGGTACCAGCAGAAAAAAAATATTCAGCTATGGGTGCAAAATAGCTAACACAGGCATAGCTCTCCAAAACTTCCAAGACGCGCTCCCGCAAAAGAATGATTCTCAAGGCCGTGGGCAGGAGCTATAAAAGGGAGGATTTTTCTTTTAAATCACTCTGACCTCATAGCGAAATGGAGGTTTTGCCGCCTTTGCCAGATGCAAAACAGATTGGAGACCTTAGAGAGAGCTTCTGTATTGATACAGAAACTAAAATCTTATTCGTTGATCCTTTGAGCTGAGACATGGCCAAAAACAGTTATCTCCAGCCCTCTCTGCCTCCCACTCACCCACCCACCTCATTCAGCATTTGGCACTGGAGATGAGACTTTTTTTTTAAAAACCTTTCTTGACGTGTTCTGTTGTCTGCCTACTTCACCTCCCATCAGTTTCACCACCCTCTGCTAGGTGTGGGGAGAGGGAGATGACAAAGCAGATAATGGCACTCTTTGTTGTCTGACACTCATTCAGAAAAAAATTTAAAAAAAAACACTGGACAGTTTTTTAAACTGAGTTTAAAAACTCAACTTCATGTCCTCAGTGACGTTTCCGGCCTCCTGAAAAGCGGGAGGCAGGGCTGAATTCTAAGCTCCTTCTTCTATTCCAGCAGTTCTCTGAGGTTTGATGTGTGCCCTAAGCTTAGGCATCTGGGTAGTTCCAATACCTTACCTTTTCAAGTTGTTCAAGAAGTCACCCATTGGGAAATACACTAAATGTCATGATGTTTTCACATGTTCCAGCCATGGAAATTTACCTGCCCCTTCTCCCTGGGAGAGTCAAGTGCCTCACTCTCTCCCCCTGTCCTCTCTCTCATACACACACACACACACACAGAGCAAAGCGAACAAGCGCCAGCACTTCCACTATTTTTCATCCCAATGAGGCAGTCTCGCTGGCAAGTGGGCTGCACTTCTTCCCAGATGACTGTCTGGGCTGGCAAGGAACTGCACAGAGCTTCTAAATAGTGACTGGAAAAACCTTGAAGACATGCTAAGTGAAATAAACCAGACACAAACAGGCAATTATTGTGGATTCCACTAGAATAGTCAAATCCATAGAGACAGAAAATAGAGCAGGGGTTGCCGGAGGCTGTGGGAGGGGAAGTGAGGAGTTTGTGTTTAATGGGGACAGAGTTTCAGTTTGGGAAGATGAAAATTCTGGAGTGGATGGTGGTGATGGTTACACAACAGTGACAGAGTACTGACATGGCCAGGTAGATAAATTCATTAGAGTGTTGTTCCATAGGCCAAGGTTGTGGGTTCAATCCTGTTCAGGGCACATATAAGAATCAACCAATGAACACATAAATAAGTGGGACAAATCCATGTTTCTCCGTCTCTCTCCCTTCCTCTATTTCTGAAATCAATTAAAATACCCCTGGCTGTGTGGTTCAGTGGATTGAGTGCCGGCCTGCGAACCAAAGGGTCACTGGTTCGATTCCCAGTCAGGGTACATGCCTGGGTTACAAGCCAGGTCCCCAGTGCGGGGAGGGGTGGGGGTGGGACGTGTGAGAGGCAACCACACATTGATGTTTCTCTCCCTCTTTCTCCCTCCCTTCCCCTGTCTAAAAATAAATAAAACCTTAAAAAAAATAGAATCAATTAAAATAATGCCAGGCCTTCTCAAAAAAAACTAAAAATATTTTTATTGATTGATTGGAGACAAACATCAATTTGTTGTTCCACTTATTTATGCATTCATTAGTTGATTCTTTATTTTAAAAATATATTTTATTATTTTATTTTATTTTATCTTAATTTTAGAGAGACAGGATGGGAGATAAGAGAGGGGGAAACATCAATTTGTTGTTCCACTTACATATGCATTCACTGGTTGATTCTTGTATGTGCCCTGACCGGAGACCGGCAACCTCTGTGTATCGGGACAATGCTCTAACAAACTGAGCTACCCAGCCAGGGCCTCAACAAAACTTTAGTAGCTTTTCATTGCCTAGAGTTGCCCAAACTAACTAGAGGTTCCAGAAGATCCATAAACTCATTCCCGCTTCTTTCCAATTTTGTAATGCTTTTTTCTCCAGGCCTGAGCTTAGCCACTTCCTGAACAGGTTTTTTATTTTTCCAACTTCATGCTTTGGCCTCCAGTTAGAATGCCCTTCTTTTCTGACACCCACCCCTCATTTCTGACAAATCTTACCCATGTTAAGTAGAAACTTTCTGGAAGAGTGATTTCACAATACAGATCAGAATACGAAACTTGCATGCCACTTGACGCGGTGTTACCTCTAGCAACTTACTGAGGTAGGACAAGATATATATTTAAGAACGTTAATAACTGTAAAAAATTAGAAGCAACTAGTCACCAACTGAAAAATGGTTCATTGCGTATGATTCCTAAGTTCAAGACAGTGTTGGTGATGTAGTTCATACTGATTGACTTGAAAAACATCTGAGATGCTACTGAATGATAGCAGGTGGCAGAACAGCATGGGAACGGAGTCTGCTTGGGATCTGTATTCCTCTGTCTGTGCGCACATGCACGGACATGTTCACAGCGAGTACTGAGAATAAAAGGGCTTTGGGATTTTTTTAGTCTTTATAAAAAACTTTGAATATTTTTAAGTATCTGGATCAAGTACTCTCTCCAAGATGCCTTCTTGACCACCCTAACCTCCAAGTAAAGCATTTCAAAAACTGTGTTCCCAGAAACAGTATGCCCAAGAGAAGCTGTGGAATAGGAAATTTCTTGTTGTTTGGAGGTTAATGATTCGAAGCCACAAAGTTAAGGCACCCAAAGTTCCTGCAAGAAAAAGTCCTTTTCCCTTTGATTTGGAATTGAAGCATTTCACTGTCAAAGGTTTCAAAGATGAGCCTAGTAACAGGGTATCATGGTGAATCTCCACTTGCCCATGGGCACCTCCAACAGTTACCAACGCTGTCATTCTCATTTCATGTTATTTCACCTCCTTGACCTCAAACCCAGTATGTAGTTTCCAAACTTCTTTGACAATTGCAGTCTTTTTTTAGGATCCTGCAGAAGAATTCTCTGGGAACAGCTGCCCTAAGTAACATGGATCTATCTTCTCAGCTCCCCTAACTTTTAGCTCAAACCATCAAGCCTCCCGAGTCCCTAAATCAGTCCCTAAATCACGTGTCTCCATTGAATTAAGATTCCACTCTCAAGGGCCAGTTCACTGTAAGTAGGAGGCATCTCGTAAAACCTGTTTGGAATCAACCCTCCACTCCTGCCCCAGGCTGATGACAGCTTCAATGTAACCTTCATTGTAGGTTCTAGAGCTTGATTTTGTCACCTGTCAAGCTATAAGCATGGTTTTTTGTTGGTTTTGGTGGAAGGAAGAGGATTATCTTTTAATTTTGAAATCCTTTCAAACTTATGGAAAAGTATAGGAATAACAGAATGAAATCCCATATATCCTTCACCCAGATCCCCCAAGTTGTTAACATTTGATCATATTTGCTTTATCAGCCTATGTGTTATATACTTATGTACAAACACATACATGTGTCACCAAATCATTTGAGAATGAGTTACAGATACCATACCCACTCACCCAAGTACTTCATGTGTATTTCTGAAGAACAAAAACATTAATTTTCATAAGCACGGTAATCAAAATCAGGAAATTAATGTTGATATAATACTATTACCTAACATACAGACCTTATTCAAGTTTTGCCACTGTCTCAATGTCCTTTATAAGACAAGCACACAAAAAGATATTTTTCTTGTCCAGGGTCACACAACACACCTAATGTAATCATCCTGAAGGGGCTAAAAGTGTTTCTCTTGAATATGTCATCTGTATGAAGTAAGAGTTAAAAAAAAAAAAAAGTCCTCCCTTCCCCTCTCTCTAAATATAAGTAAAATCTTAAAAAGAAAAAGGCCCCAGCTGGCGTGGCTCAGTGGACTGAGCGCTGGCCTGCAAACCAAAAGGTCACGGGTTTGATTCCCCATCAGGACACATGCCTGGGTTGCAGACCAGGTCCCTCTCCCTTACCCTTTGTCTAAAAATAAAAATAAACAAAATCTTTTTTTAAATGAAGCTTGGCTCTAGAGGATAAATTCCTTTAAAATGGGTATTTTTGTAAATTCATCATCACACAGCCTGAGGACCACAGCTCTGCTCTCTGCAGATCCACAGAAAGTCAATTTCCGCAATTCATTATATGCAACAGACAAAAGGGAATGAATTTCCAGGCCTGATGAGGTACCTGTGTAAAGCTCTGGGGCTCTTTTGGTCACCCCAGCACTGACACAGCAGACACTCAAAACTAATGATGTCACTGTTCTCATCACAGGAAGCTGGAGGAGTAGGGGGAGGCTCCCAGTGCCTGGGTGCACAGCCCCTGCACTCCACTTTTCTGTTCGAGGGACATGTAGGATTCCTCCACGGCAACTTTCAATTTGTCGTCAAATTTGCTTTAAAATGATGTAGGACGATATGACAAAAATATGGGCACTCTGCCTGAGAAATGAGGTCAAGCCTGAAAGGAAGCCAGCAGGCAAGTGAGTACTTGAATTTAAAAACAAGATGCAGTCCTTCGTACTCTAAGGAAGCTGATGCTACTACCCATCAGGAGTTGCACCTACGGCTAGCAATCACCATCTCTGAAGGTGGCACCATGAGTATCCCAAACCGGGCCTCCCCAACGCCCCACTCTTGGCCGACCATCAAGGACCCACTCGAAATACCAAGCACTGAACGCATATGCCCAACGGTTGTTAATCACGTCCAGAGACAGAACCTTCAAGCATCGGGAGGAGTGTTATCTGCGGAGCGACACAAATTCAAAGGAGCAGGGCCCTTGGGGATCGTCTTGTCCAGGGACTTTTCAAATTTCGTTCTTGGCAGAGGAACGTCTCCATGTATCTCCTTACATGGAACCCCCACACACACGGCACAGACAGCAAAAGTGCTGCGGCAGAGTGGACCCGGGAGGTCCCCTGGGGCCCCGCTATGCGGTGCGAAACATGAGCTGCATAACCTTGGTTGTATCCTCTCCTCACCTCTAGCATCCAGGATCTTCAGTTATGAATAGGACAACTTTCCAGCAGGTGGCAGGAGTATCTTGAAGAAAGGGGTGCCTTACGGAAATACGCATTAAAGCCTCCATACCATGCCTGACTACAGCGCTGTGGCCCACCCACGCAACGCCCCGACATCTGTGCTTCCCAACGCATTCCCTAGCACAGGTGAGGAGAGGAAGTGCAAAAGGCCCTGGGGCCTGTGGGTGGGCTCGGGAGCGCGGGGCACACAGCCTGGGAAGCCCCACTAAGGCTCCATTGTGGAGCACAGTTTGAAACCTGCTCGTCCATCTACTGACTAGTCCAATTCTTGTGTTTCACAGGTGGGGGTCTTGAGGCTCAGAGAGGGTGAAAGATCTACCCAAGGCCACAAAACCCAAAAGTGAACCGGGCCCAAGTCCCCCAGTGTTCATTCCATTGTGTCCACCATGCAAGACTACTATTTTCCCATTTCTGCTAGATAAAACAGGATCAGTGACCGGTACCTAATTCTGAAAAGGAATGACAGAAAAAAAAAAATCACAACAAAACCCCAAGCAATTTTCCTACGGTGAAGGTCAAGGAGACAGAAACAAACAAAAAAAATGGGTAGACTTGGCGCTACCATGCCCCCAATGACTGAAAAGCTCAAGGCACAGGAAATTGACGATACTGAACCAACTGGATACCAGCAATGGGTTTTTAAAACTCAAGCTTTATTACTTATTTTTTGGCACCACAGCAAACAGTTCATAGAATGGGTCACTTCAACAGTACCAGGGACTCCCGCTCTCCCTGAAAACACCCACCGCCCCACACGCAACACTTAGGAGGAGGAGACCCCGTGGCCGCTGCCTGGCCTCTGCTGCTGTACAAAGGACGTGAATCTCTCCACGCGCGAACCTCGACTCTTATCTGAAAAGCCAGGCTTTGGATTTTTGTAGTGCGTTCAGTCAGACAAAGCTCTCATCACTCATTAGTCAGAACAAGTAAAAAAAGAAATACATAGCGGTTCTCAATTCCTCCCGAACATCTTTATTTAACCCCCAACTCACCGCTTACGGATGCTCAGCTCCCACACACTGTGGCCAGCCCCGGCTCAGCCCTTCTTAATTCAAACTGCGAAGCAACAAAAAGGCACCTGCCCTGGTTCATGCACCCCCAGTCATCCAGGCACTAACTCCAATTAAGAGGGCAAACAGTGCTTCTTGGTTCCATGTAACACGTGCTAAGTCCAAATCCCAGACACTAAACTATCCCTGATGCCATTCGGGACTAAGTCCACATCTACGACAGGCATTTCCTCTGGATTTCTACTTACTTCACAAGCTGAGAAAGGCAAAGCAACCATAACCCAGACTTGCATGTAAGGATTCAGGCGACCACTAAACGACACTTTAAAATGGTAGGCTCACTTCGGCTCACAGTAAAATACTTCAGGTACTACCTTATTTCTGAAAGATACCAGAGACAAAGGAAATAAAAAATGGGATCAAAGGCTGAACACCTCCCTCATAATTTTTGCAAAAGTGAGAAAGGCCAAATCCATGTATTCTGTCACATGGATCCCTTAAGGAATCATCAGGCCTCCTTGATTTTGTGACTGGTGAAAATCTCCTTTCCTAGTCACAAGGTATAAATATATAAAAATACATATTGGTAGATTTCTAAATCTGACATGACTCTCCCAAATTTAGCGATGTTTAGTTGCTTTATTATTGCCCCTCTGCAACAAAATGGTGACAGCAGGTGACAGGGTGACATCAGGAACGCCAGAAGGAGGAAGTCAGAAAGCCCTTGGGGACAGGAATCTCCTTGCGCTGCAAACATTTCTGGTGAGAGAAAGATGAAGAAAACAGAATGATTTTCTGATGACACTGCTTCCAACAATTGAAAGAAACTTTAGCAGGGGTGCCCAACCTTTTGGCGTCTCTGGGCCACACTGGAAGAAGGAGAGTTGTCTTGGGCCACACATTAAATACACAAACACTAACAAAAACTGACTAGCAAAAAAAGGCTTTAAGTAAATTTACGATTTTGTGTTGGGCCGCATTCAGAGCCATCTTGGGCAGCATGCGGCCCGCAGGCCGTGGGTTGGATACCCCTGCAAGGGACAGCGGGCTTAAGGTCCATAGAACGGTGGTCAAAAAAGGAAATAGACAGTAGGACTAATGGTTGTATATAAGACTTCTGATTCCACATGAACTGCAACAGAGGACAAATGCTACGTTATTATACCTGTTCCTCTCTGGTCTCCCATAATCTGGGCTCATCTTTCAACACTGCTAGTTTCCCAACTGGGCTGCTGGAAACTGGAAGTCAAGTGGGCTGTGCTGGCAGACCTACCACACAGTTCTAAGTTTTTTTGTCAAAATAAACTGCTTAAAAATGTTGGCTCTTGGTCATGCCCGGTGTGGCTCAGCTGGTTGGAGTGCCATCCCATAGACCGAAAGGTCACGGGTTTAATTCCCGGTCAGAGCACATACGCAGGTTGCAGGTTCAGTTCCTAGCTGGGGTATGCACGAGAAAGCAACCAATCGATGTTTCTCTCTTCCCTCCTCTCTCAAAATAAAACAACAACAAACAAAAAAACCCAAAAAAAGAAAAGAAAGAAAGAAAAAGGAAAAAGAAAAGCCCTGACTAGTATGGCTCAGTTGGCTGGATGTCATCTGGCAGGGTGAAGGGTTGCCAGTTCGATTCCCAGTGAGGGCACATGCCCGAGTTGTGGGTTTCGTCCCCACCTGGGGGGCATGCAAGAGGCAGCTGATTGATGATTCTCTCTCGCATCAGTGTTTCTCTCCTTCTTTTTCTCCTTCCCTTTCCCCCTCTCTAAAAATACATTTAAAAAAAGGCAATGAAAAACAATGCCCTCAGGTGAGGATAAAAAAAAATGTTGGCACTTGGAAATGTGAGAGGAGTCTGAAAGTGCAGTCTGTTCTCCTGGAGAAAAGTGAGCACACTTGCCAGTTCTCCAGACCTGAGACTGAGAAAAGGACCTTGGCCCACAAGCCAAAAATGTATTGGTGAGGCAAAACTCACTGAACAGCATTTATTCATCTCTTAGGGTAGCTTCCCACAGGCAGTACAGGCCGAGACATGTAAGGAGGGAAACGGTAGCCCTTCAGGTTCAGGGGAAATTTTGGACAAACAAGTAGGGTTTGGAAAAATCGAGAGGAAGAGACCGCAGTCAGAGAGCCTGGGCGTCCAAGGCTTGTCAGGCAGAGCACATTCGAGGCCAAGCGCAAGGCGGGATGTGTCGGTCTAAGGGTATCTCACCTCTAAGAACTGCTTGAGGCGTATGAAGGAGCCCATCTGTCCCGAGCTTGTGATGGCTTCAATCCTATGGGGACAGAAAGAAGGCACGTGGTGAGGGATGCCTATCTCTTGGAAAGGAATTAGGGGAAGGAGATCAGATGACTCACAAAGATGCTTTCTAGACTAAGGATGCTTTTGCTCTTCTAAATGGTCTCAACCTTCTTTTCAAACAAGGGGTACAGGAAAGAGGGCACTTTTCCTCTCCAAGACCTTTGTGATCGGGTGGGATGGGGAGGGTGTCAAGGCCTTTCCCCCACTTGACACACCAGTAAATGGAGAGGAGTGAGAAGGGGGCACTTAAAGGGGAAGGCCACACCAGAGTCAAGCAAGTTGGCTGATAACTCCATTTCTTCAACTGATTTATCAGTGGCGTTTAACTCCTTGGCTTAATTCAAAACTGCATGTAATCAGCATCCCAGATTATCTGGGGGCGTTTGGAAAAGAAGAAGGGTTTTCAAAAAATGTCAGGTATTTGAATCCGAGATCTTCCTAATCCATTGTTATTGTTGTTTTTCATTTAGCCAACAATATTTAAGAGAGACTCTATTACTAGAGTTCAAAAATGTTTATTCAGCTATCAAAAAGGAGAAGGGTGGAAATATAAGATGTCACACTCAACGCAGGTGGTTTTAACAGCGCCGAAGGGTACCTGAGGTCATGAGTTTCACCTCCCAAATCCACGCTGCCCCTCAACAAGCCTAATACCTGGGGAAGTAGTCCTCTTTGATGAGAAGCATCATCTTCCAGAACTGGGCCTGATACTGCTTCATGAGGGCATTCCCGCACACCTGGGGGGAAAGACGGGCACCATCAGAGCAGATAATGAAAACTCACATGCGCGCGAGATCCAGAAGCCACATTCGGCCCCTTGCCTTTTACCCTCCATCAAGAAATTCAGCCACAAAATGCCACTTAGCTAGCAACCGAGGGAATAAAGGGAAAAATCCAACTTTCTTCTGAAGCATTTCTCTGCATATGGTAAGAGCTCCATTTAACCAGCCTGCCAAGTACAGGAACCAAACCTAATGAATTGTCGTTCTGATTTTACTGAAAGTAACCCTTTCCGCAGGTCTGGTGTAGCCCCCAACCTTGGCAGCAGGGCACAGAATTCCACCTGTGTCCTCGATGATTCAGGATCGCCGTTCAGGTACTGCGACCTCAGCAGCTTTAAGGTGACTAGGAACTACTGGCATCATCAGACAAACGGCCCCACATTTATCGCACATGCCTTCTTTCTTTAAGAAGTGTCTCCTTCCCTCAGAAACACTCACCCTCGCCCTCATCCGAGAGTGGTGGCCCCTTGTAAGTGGATGAGACTGTGTGGAGCCTTCTGGAAGAGGGAGACACCCGACTCAAGCTAGTTAATCATATTTTCTGTTCTGGGGATTAGGAATCACAACGGCGGGACACCAGTCCCACCACACTGGGTGACCACACCAAGACTGAGGGATACAGCCCCAGATGGACATCCCTTCCACTGTGCACAGAGGACTAGAGAAAGTTGGCCTGTGGCACAAGAATGAGGCAGCTGGCAGGAAGAGCACATACGAAAGACCACATGGCCCCAGGGGGAGGCTCCTAGTACCTGGTCACATCCCAGTGCCTGGTTCCACACCCTCATCAGTTTCAACAGTCCATCCCACCCTTGGTTCTGGGAGTCACTTCTCTGACCCTGAAACAGACTCCCCTTTGCGCTTGTGCTAGGGTGTACGGTTTTCTGTTCCTTACGATGAGAAGGAATCCGCACAGGGAAGGAAAGGAGAGTGGAAAGAAAATCCAAAGCCAAGTTTGTCTTTGGGCTCAAGAAAAAAATTTTACACTGGACCCTAATGCAGGCTGTTCCCCATCACCCTCTGTGTTTGGTTTTTTTTTTTTTTGGTGTTTCCTCCTTAGCTGGGTTTCTTTTGTCTGTTTTGTTTTTAAATTATTTGAGAGAGAGAGAGAAACACTGATTTGTTCTATCACCCTCTGCTTCTCCATTGCTTTCTCACTCACGCCGCTCAGCGGCCCAAGGCTGTTTCAACTGCTCGGCTCTCTCTTGTGTGGTAACCGTATTACGTACCTCCAAGAAGTCAAAGAGGAGGGTGGCTGTCACATCTGACAGGGGCTCCATGTTTAATATTTGTGCCAACCAGCGCCAGCCGTGGTTTAAGCCGTGAGGGTGAGCCTGGGAGGAGAGGAGACTGGTCATTGTTTGGCCTCGTTTTCTCTGGAGGGCTGAACTCCCAGTGTCACCACCCAGCTGTCGCCGGGTGGACATGAACCCCAGGTCATCTAACCCAAGTGCATGCCACAGGGCAGAAAAAACACAAACCAAATAAATTGTTTTTAAATGTTCCAACACACTGGAACCCACACATTCTTTACGGGATCCCTTCGATACACATCTGTCAGCTTCAGTATCAGGGACTCCACAGGCCAACAGTTACCCTAATGGACATTTATTAGCATGGTACCTTAGCACAGAACCTGGGACCTAAGAGGTGCACAATAAAAACTTCTTACATTCAATCAACTTAGATTCCTCTCCCCTCGGGTCTCGAAGTCTGTTAACTTCTCCACTTTGCTAATCTATATCTCTTGACAAGAGAACTGGGCAGGCATGTCAAACCCCGGACCCCAGCTACAGCTCTGTCATTGCCAAGCGTGTATAACCACAGCTTGCTGAGCCTCTATCTGTCCAACTGTGAGTGATGTGTGTGACCTAGATGGCCCCGAAGGCACCATAGGTCTACTATGACAACTTCTTGCTCGCTCCTCTGCTAATAAAATCTTCAAACCTTAACGATTGACTTACAACAGACTCCCATCTGGCAGACTCTTTTACAAACTGAATTAATGCCTCAGCTGAGTCAGTTACTGAACAAATGGCTCTGATGACCCAAAAGTTTCCTAAAAATCAACATCCACTTCTCTAAAGAATCCCCATGCAGCAGCATGTAACTAGAGGCCCCTCTGAAAGAAGGTCGGTATCTCCTGCAGACAGAATACCGACTGAGGACCGCCCTCTCCTTAAGGGTAGTAAGCCTTTCGTACTGCCTGCTGTCGGGTTCCATACGGCCACCGGAGCTGGATGATGGCAGCATAGAGGCGGATCATCCCAGACATGCGTTTTAGGAAGTTGTCCTGCTGCTCCACTTTGGAATCCTTCACTTGGTAGCCAAGCATCCTGCGTGGGACGACAAAATTAACTGTGACAAGGCCAAAACAAGGGTGACAAATGGGAGATTAGTTTTTATGGCTAAAAGTAACAACATGTTGTTAACACATCATTCCATATCATTACGTTTGTAGAATACTTTGTTTACAAAGCACTCACATCATTATCAATTCTGTGCATCGTATAAACCCTGCAAGGTAAACTCACAGGTCATACATATCATTTACAAACAAGGAAAATGGTGCTCACAGAGGTAAAATGACTTACCCGTTTTGCAAAGCTATTAATGACAAAACAGCCCTGACCGGTGTGGCTCAGTGGGTTGGGTGTTGTTGGGCGTTTGCAAAGCAAGCAGTTCCCCGGTTCGATTACCAGTTGGGGCACATGCCTGTCTTGCGGGCAAGGTCCCTGGTTGGGGGTGTGCAAGAGGCAACTAACTGAGTTTCTCTTGCACATCGATGTTTCTCTCTGTCTTTCTCCCTCTGTTCCCCTCTCTCTAAAAATAAATAAAATAAAACATTGAACAAAAATGACAAAGCAGCCCTGGCTGGGCCTGTGAACCAAAGGGTCGCCGGTTTGATTCCCAGTCAGGGCACATGTCTGGGTTGCGGGCCAGGTCCCCAGTAGGGGGCACTCGAGAGGCCACACATTGATGTTTCTTTCCCTCTTTCTCCCTCCCTTCCCCTCTCTAAAAATAAATAAAATCTTTAAAGCTATATATTATTTATTTTTTTAAAAGGACAAGGCAGGGATAAAATTCCAAAACTCCTGGATTCTAGATCCGTTGCCCTTTCCACTAAGCTGTATTATTGGCACCTAAATCCACAAGTTCCAAAAGCTGCCCAGTTTGCACGAAAGACGTTGTATTTTCTTTCTGTAAAAAAAAATTTTATTTATTTATTTATTTTTTGAGAGAAGGGAAGGGAGAGAAACATCAATGTGTGGCTGCCTCTCGAGTGCCCCCTACTGGAGACCTGGCCGGCAACCCAGGCATGTGCCATGACTGGGAATTAAATGGTGACTCTGGTTCACAGGCTGGCACTCAATCCACTGGGCTACACCAGCCAGGGCAAGACGTTGTATTTTCTGATAGAACATTCAAAGTACATAAAAACTGTGTACATAAATTCTATTTCTATCTCACGAATCATCCAAGGACTAGTAAAAAGAACCACCACCTCACCTCTGATAGTCTTCCAAAGCCATTCCCTCCTTGAAAGCGGGATAGAAAGGAACAGAGTATGGGCAATTCTTGTGCAGATGAGCAAGAATGAGGTCCCCCACCCTCGGGTGGAGCTCCCAGACCCCAGACGCCACGACCGCAATGGGGAACGCTGCTTCGTGATGAGAGGCCACTTCCTCCTCTCCTTGTTTCTGGGGACACAGAGATGGGGACGGTGTTAATGCTCGAGAACGGCTTAAGCGTTGGCACAATCCTCTTCTGCCCGTGTCTCTGGCAACAAGGTTTCTCACCACAAATTTCTCTGCCAGTTTGTACTGGACAAAGTCCAGGGCCTGAGGGTTCATGGAGACCGACACGGAGCGCCCACCAGACTGAACATGTTTTCCAGAGAGCAGGCTGTGGATCCTGTCAAAGATCTCCCTCAGCTTTGAGCCTGGGTACGGAAGAGTTAGAGTGAGTTAAGATACACAACTGCAGATCAATCTATTTCTCACGGCTGTAATAAACACAGAAGGAAGCCGCCTAAAGCCAGCTGTGCAGCGGCCGTACAGAAATCAGAGCCTAAGGACCAACTACGGATGCAGAAAAATGCATGACAATCAAATACACACTGCAGGGACTGCAAAAAGTACGTAGGACATACTACATACTATTTCAAAGGAATTCCTTATTTGGGAATGAACTAATTCTGAAAACACACATCAAACAGGGACAAACAGAATGCAATGAGTGTTGAATTGTTACAGATCCCATGGACTGTGGCTGATGTGCCTAAAGGAATTATTTGCATCTTGAGGAGGAACCTTCTGGAGGGTCTCCCCAGCTCGTCGTAATTCTCTCCCTTCTCTGAGACCTGCCTTCTTCCATGCTCAGAGACAGAGTGGGTTCCTAGTAGCTGTATTTGTATGAAAGATCCTGTGTGCCCCAACCTCCACACTGGCTACAGTTACAATAGTCTAGTTGAGCCAATCAGCCAAATGACAGAGTCCAGTCCCTGGAGTGGCTGGCCTTGCAACACGCATGCTCGTGAGCAGTGGGACCTTGCACCTGCCACGTGGACCACAGAACAGCAGTCTGTAAAACAGGAATGGAGATGCACAAAGGAAGGCGCGATGAGGGAGAGATGGTCCTAAAGTTTCTTGCTCCTGAGTCCTAGCTCCATCCCTGCCCTTAGGTTCTGTGAAATACTCTTTATCTTTGGGACAAAAGCCTTTATATATTTATTTTCATAAGGAGATCTGAATTAGTTTCTATGACTTGCGATCAAAGTTTAAATTAGTGCAGCATCTCCAGCTTAGAAATACCCTGCCTAGCTCCTAATTACTGTAAGTAATGTCACCCTAATTAGATGTGGAGAATGAAATAGAGGAGGCAGTCAGAGGGATGGCTCCCAGGTTTCCAATTAAGGTGACCGAGCAGATAACGGCACTGCTGATTACTCAGTGTAAATGAGAGAAAAGCAAGCCTTAGGACGAGGACGAGTTCAGACCCGGACACATTACACTTGAGGCATCTGGGGGCCGTCCTGGCAAAGATGTCCCTCAGGGCACTGGTCCTAGAGAGTCTGAGGCCCAGAGGAACTGGACGCATCAGAGGCGGATCTGGGAGTCATCTGCACACAGGCGATGTCTGAAGCCCTGGGGGTGCGCAGACTGAGAAAAGCTGACGGTGGGAGCCGATGCCCAGGAAACGCCTCCCCGGGGTGGGGGCGGCAGACCAAGGAACCTCCGAAGGAGAAAGAGAGCTAGGAGGGAAACCTGGAACTGAATGATCCACGGAGGCCAAAGGAGTGGAGTTTCACAGAGAAGGCAAAATCAGCAGCGCCAAAGGGAAACATGAGACGACCAGAAAATCCTCAGAAGATGTAGATTCGAAAGAAAGATATTTTAGGATGTGAGAGACTCATGCATGTTTAAAAGGAAAGGAGCCTGTACAAGGGACTGATTTTGCAGGAAACAGGAGAGAAAGGTCATAAATGAGAAGGCCAAGTCTCAAAGGAGATGGGAGGGGATGGGACTAAAGGCGGAGGCAGAAGGGTAAGCATGGGTGGGGAGGACCTCTCTCCTTCGGAACGGGAGACTGAGAGGTAAACACAGCTGCGCACAGGCGGACGGGCAGGCACCCGCAGCCTGGCACCCGACATCTCCATTTCCTGACGAAAGGGCAAGCGGGGCGGTCTGCAGTCAACTTAGGGGGAAAGACCGAGGAGAAGCCTGGGAGCGTGAAGGCGTGGGATGGCTGTCAAGTCCCCTCTGCCCCGCTGCTGCTGCTATCAAAGGAAAAGGCACTTTAAATTCCAGAAAATGATACGTGTTTGTTTATTTATACCTTGCCCTACTCCAGAAAGAATTGTAGGCAGCCAAGTGATATGCAAGTTCTGTCATATGGCCACTCAGGGACAGAACGTGCAACCCTCCTCCGCTTTGTAGGCAGCAAGTTAATCGGGGGAACTGGGATTCCCAGTGGCACACGCTCCCCAGCGGCTCGGCTGCACGTCTGTCACTGGGAGGCTCCCACATCCAGGGCTCTGTAGGAAACAAACCTGTTTCTAACGAAAAGGAGGAACGGTCTTTCCCCTTTCTGGTTCCTACTCTCTAAATCCCCATCTCTGGAGAGAAAAAGAAGGTGTTGTAAAACATTAACAGGGCAGGCTTCGAGTCTGGAAAAGCTAATGTAGGACAAAAGCAAAGGCTCCAAGGTGTGCCCTAGGCTCCCTTCGCGATGCTTTCCCTTGTAACTTTCAAGTTTAGGTAGGAGCCACACTAAATACATCACTATGTCATTTTAAAAATGAGTCAACCAATACATAATGATTACCTTCCATGCGCTGAAGAGGAAACTAAGGAGAGTAAGCCAGGGTGCATAGAACTCACACACACCTGATCCAACTGGCCGCCTTCGGTCAGCGTACTCTGTTTCTAGGAACCTTACAGACAAGTAGACCTGAGGCTCACCTCCCCGACCCACCTGCAATCGTGGAGATCTGGCTCACCGGGATGGTGGCCGCCTTCTGGAGGTCCATCTTGATCTTTTTGACCTGCAGAGGTGAGCGGTGAGAAGGCAGATAACTTTCTGAGGCGCTGGGCAGATGCCGTTGGGATTAGGGAAGGGGACGCCCTGGTTATATGCCTCCTTTGGGACATGGGGCTGTTCAGGGCACGCTGACACCCAGAGAATTCCCGGCTCGCACCTCTTCCTACCTGAGTGTCTTTGCTGCTGGCCAGTCCCTCGAAGGCCCGCGCACACTGACTGGAGGCCTCCTGCAGCTGCTGGTACCACTGCATCGTGCTGTCTTGTACCTTCACCTGGAGGTCTGGGGAGGGAGAGAGAGGCTCTCACAACAGCTGGTAGTGACGGAGTGCTTAACGGGAACCAGACACTCTTCCAGTCACCTTATGCATGTGTGAACGGATTTACTGTCACTGTAACCCCATGAAGTAATATTATTGTTTTCCTCATTTTATAGAAAAAGACAAGACATGGAAAGTTTAACTAATTTGCCAAGGTCACATTGCTAGGGAGCAGGAAAATGAGATTCCCATGGATCTGGCCCCAAAGCCGGCATTCTGAACCATCACACTATACTGATTCTCTTACGTTTTTGCGAACATGCATTTTGTACATATTTACTTAAAATACTCAGTAGCAGCAACACTTGGAATAATACATCTACTAAATTATACAGAATTTCAAGTCCTCAATGGAAGGTGTTGGAATGTGAAGTCAAGTTCCACGTGAAATGAAACCAAACGTAATTGGGTAAAAGTATTGCATTTTACATGTTATGTAAAAGTTCCAGCAAATTCTCCTGTAGCTTAATATTCCAAACACATTCTAGCTTCTTTTCACACTCTGAAACTTACAACAAGTCAAAGGATCTTATCCACACCGAAACTCACCTTCATTCTGCTTCCCTCCTGGGCCCTGGCTGGGAGCAGGGGACTCTCTGTGGACCTCCGGTCCCTGCTGCATCTGTGACTCTTGCCGCTTCACCTGGGCCTCCTTTTCCTCCTGCCTCCTCTTGTCTTCACAGGCCCTGGCGCTCGCACAGAGGCCCCGCATTTCCTGCAGCGCTCTCTCGGCCGCCGCTTGGTCCTCTGCCGTGGGAAAGCCGTCCTGTCGGGTGACGGAAACAGAGCTTTGTGGTCGTGCCCTGGGCAGCCTGTGGGGCTGTGTCCCACACCTCACACATCGGTGCCTTTCTAGAACTGGAGCTGTTGCATTAACGTCTCACCACGAGTCAACATGTCGGCCCCTACTGCCTTCCCGTTCTCGTAAAGGCAATACCAACCTACCGCCATCGTCCACTCACCAACACTTCTGTGAGGTCCTAATTTTTATCCTAAGTATAGCAGCCGTGCGATACATATCACTGAATGAACTAAAGTATTTTGCAATCAGGACATATACATTTTTTTAACCTAAGACACTCTGTATCCAGACAAGGCCAATTTGGGAGGGGGTAACAAACACACACGCACATGCACCTGGAGACAGCAGACAGAGTCCCCCTGCCGCCCCCTCACCTCGGAAGTGGCCCGGATGATGCCCGAGAGGAGACTGCACAGCTGGTTGCCTCGGGTCCGCAAGGCCGACAGGTCCCCGTTCAGCGGGTCTTTGCTCTGCTCCTGGGAGTCCAGCTGCTGGTTGAGGTGCAGCAGCTCCTCCTGCAGGGCGTACAGGGCCCGCAGGCGGCCCTGGCCTTCCTCCCTGCGGAGCCGCTCCTGCTCCACCTGCTTCAGGCGCTGCTGCTCCGCCTCCCGCAGCTTCAGGTTGAGAATCTACAGAGAGGGCTGTCAGGTCCCCACTCGCTCTGAGGGGCCCCTGGGCTTTCTCTCTCTATGGGCTCGAGTGCTCCGGGGGCCCCCTACTGTCCCACGCGGGCCCAGGGCGGGAAAAACACTGCCCGGGGTCGGTCACGCAGAGGCACGAAAGGGGTCAGAGCCCCGACTCTCTGGGCAAGTTACGGACACACGTGAAGCCCCCACACGGATCTCCCAGGCTCTGACCTTGGCTCTGTGCCGATGCTCAGCTTTTAGCTTCTCTTGCTGCCCCAGGGCCTCTCTGGAGCTGAATGGGAAACGGTAGGGAGACTCGGTCAGGGGTGCTTGCTGAAACGATTTTCTTTTCTTTTTTTTCTTTAAAGATTTTATTTATTTATTTTTAGAGAGAGGGGAAGGGAGGGAGAAAGAGAAGGAGAGAAACATCAATGTGTGGTTGCCTCTTGAGTGCCCCCTACTGGGGACCTGGCCCGCAACCCAGGCGTCTGCCCTGACTGGGGAATCGAACCGGTGACCCTCTGGTTCGCAGGTCAATGCTCAATCCACTGGGCTACACCAGCCAGGGCTGAAACAATTTTCTTGCTCCTCCAAGCCTCCCTCTCTTTGTGAGATACTGGTCATCTTTCCAAGGCTGCTCATTTTTCGGGATTAAAAGCTTCTCTGGCTATTTTATTCTGATACTTAAGGATTTGGAAGTTGTTCAACTTTTTCCCTTTGGGTTTCCTGCTGGGAAAGAGTTCCAGGTGACCACCCCAACATTGTCTGTCATAATTCAGGGACGCTCACCTCTTCTCCATCATTTCCCGCAGGTCCTGGAATTCTTTATGATGCTTCAGCTCTTTCCGTTCATCAAACCGCTTCAGCTGCTCAGACGCCATCTCCGAGAGGGCTCGCACCTTCCTCTCCTGCTCCTCCTGCCACTGCCGCAGGCCCTCCTGAAAAAGATCCGCACCTGCTCCCGGGAGCTCCACACCACCGGCTCCCTGACCACTGCGGGGCTCCCCTCCTGTCAGTCCTTAACTCCGTCAGACGCCCAGGGGCTGGGGTCACCTACACACTGCGCGGATGCGCATCGACTAGGGTCGAACCCGCGACCTTGGCGCACTGGGACGATGCTCTGACCAGCTGAGCTACCTGGCCCGGGCCTCCTTTGGGGTGATGTTTAAACGCAGCAGTTTTGGAAAGCTCTTCCAATTTGCCCCATGTGATTTATGTCACTCCAGCATAACCCGGGGAAGGGACAGGTACTTGCCAAAAGGGTATCAAATAGCCCTGCACTGGTAAGCTTCCATCCTGTGTATGCTTATGAGGATTTCAGGGTTACCTTCCAAAACCCTTACTGCAATTCCATCGACTTCCTACGCACATTTCTACCTCGCTCCTTTCCCCGTGTCATTTTCTCTGCCTAGGTCTCCCCCACCGCCGCTTAGGAAGGTCCCTTTCCTTTATGCCAAAGGGCATCAGGCGTTTCAGTTATCATTCCTGAGAGAATTCTCCTATAGTTTTTAAGGGCACTTTAATATTCTATCTAAATTTGAAGCACAGGCAGTTGTGTCCTCTGACACTACTTCCATTTTGGGACTCTGTCCTGAGGAAACACTTGCAAACGTGTACAAAGATACATGTACAAAGGTACTCGCTGCAGGCTTGTTGACTGTGGCAACACATCTGAAACGATTTACGCTAGCTGGGGACAGATGAACTCTGTCACAGGAGGTGACGCTGCGGAAGGCTCTGCGGCCCTTACAGGAGATGAGATGATGAGATGCTACACACACTGGCGTGGCGACACGGCAAAGCATCGTGGTGAGACATTATTTTTATTCTATTTTAAAAGTTATTTTAAAGCTTCCAGTGCAAGAAGGTAAATTTAACAGAAGCATATACACCCTTCTCTTCTGAGACGGTGTTTAAAAAAGGGTTAGGAAGGGGGGAAAAAAAGACTCAACAGCAGTTAATCTCCCTCAGCACACGAGGGAGATTATCAGCACGGAGAAGTTTCTACACACTTCTGGGAGACAGAAAGTCCATGGAGGAGTGGTGACTGGCAAGGCAGGGCTGGGAGCTCCCGCAGAGAGGCAGACACACAGACACATTCATTCTCTTCCATTCGCTCTCCCTCCCTCTCTCTCACTTCCACTGCTACCGCCCTAGTCTAAGCAGCCCTCCTCTTTCTCGTTTCAGTGCCAAAGTGAATGCTTTAATGAGTGTTGCTATCGTTCACTCAGATCGTAACAGTCTTCTAACCATATTTAACTTACTTGTCTTGTTTACTTTTGTCTCGCCCCACCCGCACATAAGCGCGGAGAGGACGTGGGTTCATGTCTACTCTGTGCCGTTTCATCTAGACCCACGACAGCATCCGGCCCAGGTATGGCCCCAAAAGCGTAATGCCTGTTGACTCCGTGAGTAACTGAATGAGGGTAGATGCCAGAAGACTTCACTTTACAAGCTCACATACTTTTAAAAAACTTTTACAAAACCATTCATTGGTTTCCTAAAAAAATTTAAAAGCCAACTACATTAATTAAAATCGTGCTATTCTTTTCTCAAGAGGCTGTTAAGGTCCATCTTCTCAGTGTACTCTTATCTGACAATCCCAGATCATCTTCGAATTTTGGAGAGGTAAACGGAAGCCAGGAAAGCATATGTAATTTTCCTGAAGTCACACGTAAAGTAGAAGGGCAGGGACTGGAAGCCACATGTGACTTTAGAGGGCTCAGTCCTGACTGCCGCCCGGCACTGCCTCCATAGGGCTGTCATCGGGCGCGACAACGAGCTTCGAGTGGACGTGCAAGAACCTAGGGAGCTGCATCTCAATGCGGCTCCCTATGGTCGCATCTGCCTCGCTTCCGGGGTCACTCACCATTCCTTTCATCCTGTGCACCAGCTCGTACGTCCGGATGCAGCCTTCCACTTTGATGCCCCTGGGGGACGGCAGCACCATAGGCTCCTCTGGGTGCTGGGACTCACCTTTGCCCTACATGGACAGAACGCGGAAAAACTAAGCTTTTGATTTGGGGGTGGGGGGGATAAGCTTCTAAGATGGTACAGTTGGCATTACCCCTTCTAGACAAAAACCACATATAAACAACGGAAACAAATTAGGTGAGAACTAGTGTGTGTTTGGCGACATTGGCCTTGTTCTAATTGTTTTCCTTCAGAATAAGAAATGACCAAAGCGCAGCAAACATCAGTTTCTCCTCTGCTTACTTGTTTGTTTTGATCCGCCCAGCAGTTCCCCACCCCACCCCGACTTCCAATGAATGTCCACTTGTGCTAGGATGGTTTGCGCGGAGCAGAGTGCCAATCCACATCCCCATACTTTCACCTTCCTGGCTTCAGGGGTAAGCATGTGACAGCCAGCAGAGTCCTCCCGCCTCCTGCCGCCAGTATCTGCTTCGGCAACGAGGCTTAGGAGCCCAGCTGGGCCCGAGTCACCTTGGAGTTTCTCGGGCGGAGCTGTCTGGGCAGGCTTTCTCTGGGAATGCTAACCACCAGTAACAACTCGCTGTTTTTAAGTGAGAGACACAAACTAAGGCAGGGACAAAACACAGCAAAAAATAGAGTGAAAATTCACACAGAACCCCTGATAAGGTATGTAAATTTTAAGAGCGGGTATAAATTTTACTCTGCGCTCCTGGCAGTCAGCACAAAAAGAGAGACCTTACCAGTTACACAGATGCAAGATTCACATGAAAAATAATCCAACTGCTCATGACATTAATTACTGTTCTTAGTACTAAGAAGAGAGGGATATTTCTCTCACTCAGTCTTCATAAAGGGAGTACTGGGTGATGTGGTCAACCCTGTCACTACGAACAGCTACAAGAAACAATCATTTTCTGTGGGGCAAGGTCATTGCCATGTGACAATGTTACATGATTCAACTTTGCAACAATCCTTGTCTTTTGTCTTCAGCTGATTAAAAACCTTACCTTGGCCCTGACTGGTGTGGTTCAGTGGGCTGGGCATCCGCCCACAAACCGAAAGGTCACCGGTTCGATTCCCAGTCAGGGCATGTGCCTGGGTTGGGGGGCCAGGTTCCCAGTAGGGGGTGTGCGAGAGGCAACGGATCAATACTTCTCTTGCACATCAATGTTTCTCTTCCTCTCTTTCTCCCTCCTTTTCCCTCTCTCTAAAAGTAAATACATAAATAAAATCTTTTTAAAAATAAAAATAATAAACCAACGAACAAACAAACGCCTTGCCTTGGTTCCATTTGGTGTTGCCGGTGTTCCTGGGGAGCCTGGTGAGAAGGCAAGGCTTCTGGTGGGAGATCTGGGAGCAAATGACGGTTGGTCTAGACCTGACGTACGTGTGGAGGACGCTGAGGCCTCAGAGGGAGATAGGTTCTCTTGGGTATGGGGTAGGACATGATCTACTACCCATCCAGCGTAGGAAGATAGCTTGGGAACAGATGTACATTCTTCTAAAACATCCTACAGAGAAGAAGCAACTCAACTTGCACATCAACTGATTTAAGCAATCAAAGACAATCCCCTACATGCCTTGCTGAAAATCGAAGAAGGCACATACACACACATACGCAATAGACGCACCAAAGACCCAAAGTAACTGTATGACAACCGGCAATGAGGATGAAGTAGTTTCCTGGTAATGACTCTATTATCCTTTTAGAGTATACGACAAAATAACCCTAACTACAGGAAAAGGACCAATGCACAAAGAGGGTCATTAAAGCATATGCAAAAGGAGTCTAAAAGGCTGAAACAGAAAAGAATACAGGAAGAATTCTGAAGTGTGCTACGGCATACACAGTGGAGCACTCGTCATTAAAAACACTGACTGTGAATCCTATGCAATAACACCTCAAGGTTTAATTTTAAGTAAAAAAATAAGAGAATAAATACAGTATAACTACAATTACATTTTTAAAAATGCCGCTACACTAAAAAACACGAAGGAAATATATCAGAAATTATGCCTGGGTAATAAGTGAAACATTTCTTCTTGTTCTAATTTAACATATTAAAATTTTAAATGAACAGGTTATAATTTCTTAAATGAAAATAACAAGCACTGAAAAGTAGTTACTAATGTAAAAGCTAATGAAATAAAATACAGTGGAATTTATAACAGAAACACTCTAAGTCTTAGACACTCTCCAATGTGTGTTTGGAGAGCTTATGCAACTGTACCAGTTAATTATTACATTATCTCTACATGTTTAGTGTATAGTGCTTTAAACCAGAGCTTGTAACACTAAACTGTAGTTAAAGTACACAGGAAATTTTGACTGGGAACTTAACTCAGTGTCAGGAAAATATTACTGGGAAATATGGAGAAAATAGTGTACTAGTGATTATAAGCACTAAGTATACAATTGGCCTTTCTTGGTTTGAATTCCATCTCTGCATTCCACTTGCCTGTATAACCTCGGGCAAGTTACCTAACTTCTCTGTGCCTCAGTACCATTACTCTGAAATAGAATAAAGGAGGTCCTAGTCAAGTAGCTCTGTTGGTTAGAGCACTACCCAGATATACCAAGGTTGTGGGTTCAGCTCCGGGTCAGGGCATATACAAGAGGCAAATACTGAATGCATAAATAAATGGACCAAAAAAAATCACTGTTTTTCTCTCTCCTCCCTTCCTCTCTCTCTAAAAAACTAAAAAAATTTAAAAATCAATACATTAAATGGAATAAAGGATCTACCTCAAAAGATTTGGAGGTGGGATTTAAATGAGCAATAAAAGACACAAGAGGCCCTGCCCAGTGTAACTCAGTAGACTGAGTGCCAGCCTGCAAACCAGCAGGTGCTGGTTCGATTCCCAGACAGGACACATGCCTGGGGTAGTGTGAGAGGGGTGTGAGAGGCAACTTATCAACGTTTCTCTCCCTCTCTTTCTCCCTCCCTTCCGCTCTCTCTAAAAAATAAATAAATAAAATCTAAAAAAAAATGAAAAGAAAAGCCCTAGGAAAAAAATACATGCAATATATATATCACATATAAGAGTCTATTATTATACCTAATACATAGACAACTTGTAAAAGTTAGGGGAACAAAACCCCAATAGAAAAAAATGAGGAAAAGACATTAAACAGGCAACTCACAAATAATATAAAGATGTTCAATCTCAGTGAATCCAGAGAGAAATGCATTATAACTACACTGACACCACCCTGGCTGGTGCGCCTCAGCTGGTTGGAGCATCATCCCGTAAACGGAAAGGTCGTGGATTTGATTCCTGCGTCAGTGCACGTGCCTGGGTAGTGGGTTCATTTCTGGTCTGGGCACAGATGAGAGGCAACTGGTGGATGTTTCTCTCCCTCTCTTCCCCTCTCTCTAAAAATTGATATGCATGTCCTCAGGTGAGGATAAATAAATAAATGCACTAATTAATTAATTACACCGAGACCTCATGTTTACCTATTAGAGAAGCAAAAATTAAAAGTACAATAACATATTCTGTCGGCAAAGCCGTGGGCAAATGGGCACAATCATGCACTGCTGATTGGAAGGTGAACCGATGCGCCCACTTTTGGGGGGGATGTGGCAACATATAACCAAACCACAGCTATACTTACTTTCTGACCCAGCAATCTCGCTTCTAGAAGTTTATCTTGAAGATATACTTCCCATAAAATGAAAATGCACACACATAAGGTTCCAAGTTGTAGATTACAACTCAGTGAGTAAGAACCCATGAGTCCATACTGATATAATTAATTACACATGGAAGAATGCCAATTAACAAATACGGAAGGAATGGTGGACACCAAAAAAACCCAACTGATTCAGGCAGAAATCATTAATGAATGGTAAGAGTGGAGTTCTGATGAGGAAAAGGATACCTACCCATTGGTGTAATCTTGGAATACCTCCCTACACAATACTAATAAGTCAAAAAGGAAAAGATTAAGAATTTTAAGTGGTGATATCTAGTAGATACCACCAATGTGACCAGGTGATCAAGGTTAGCATCACCAGCGGTATCAGGATGGGCTGAAGCATCTGTGTGCTTCCTGATGCGTTTTATGGAGAACATGGCATCATTTCTGTAGCAGTCCTGTTAAAAATGCACAACCTGAGTATGCACCAGACAGTCTCATGCTGGGACTCATCCTATAGAATGTAAGGTATGTATTCTTTAGAACTGTCAAAGATACAAAAAGCAGAGAAATACTTTAGAATTGTTTTACATAAAAGTCTGAAGAGACAGGACAGTGGCTCGATTACCAGCAACTCAGGAACAGGAGCTATGCCTTAACCGTTTCTTACATGTCTCCCAACCCAGCGATCTAGTAGTACAAGGATCTGCAAATACAGTGATCACGCCCCCATTAAACTTTACAGGCCCAACCAATGTCATCTAAAAATTTGGTTTTCTTCACTTGCAGCAATAGGTCACATTAAACTCCAAATTTGGATCTCCTGGCACATTCTCCTGAGCAGTAAATTAACTGACCCCGAGAGGCCAGGGCTGCTTTGTCAACAGGGCGGAGGCGCCTCTCTGGGGCCAGAAACGAAGCTTTGAGAAAGAAAAGCTCCGAAGTAAGGGGAGTTCCCTAAAGGCCAGAAGGGGCTGGAGATGGCAGAAACGCGAGGACAAGATGATGCACATACAAGAATCAAGAAACAAATGCGGCCAGAAAGGACGCAGATTCCCGGCGCACCGGCCGTAAGGGTCCATTGCTCACCTCTTCCCTCAGTAGCCAGTCGCGGTGGTAGCAGAGGCGGCCTTTGTCGGAACTGCGCAGCGCCTGCAAGGTCTCCCAGCAGCGACCCTCGGACGGCATGACCCGGGCCGCTGCAGCCTTGCAGCGATGCCGCTTATGAAAAAACCAGTCCTCCAATCAGCCTCCCACAAACAAGCACTCGCTTCCGCTTCCGGTGCACGCACTCAGTTGCACAAAGCAACGCAGCCTCAGAAGGCTGCACTCCCCGCTTCCGAGGCCGAGCCGACCGAGAGCGCGCCTGCGCACAGCGTTTTGCTCGGAGGGTCCGGCGCTGCGGAGCGCTTCGACCCGGGCTCTTCTGAAGTCTGGGTCCTCCTCGTTGCAGAAAGTGGAATATGTAGCATTGAAGCGGATGAGAAGAAGTTGGAATCAACCCCCGACAGCTGGTGGGACTCTAAAATGGGGCCGCTGCTGTGGAAGACAGTCTGGCAGGTCTTGAAAAATGTTTGTTGCCACTCGGCCCAGCCATTCTGCTAGGTATATGCGTGCACACGAAAACTTGTTGAATGTTCTTAGCAGTATTACTCAGAATAGCCAAAAAGTGGAAACGCAGCTGTACATCAGCTGATGGGTAAATAAAATACCGTGTGTCATGAAAACGAAGTAGAAATACGTGCTTCAACAGGGATAAACCTTGAAAACATTATGCTTAGTGAAAGAAGCCAGTCGCAAAAGGTTATATATTGTGTAATTCCATTTATGTGAAATGTCCAGAATGACAAATCCCTAGAGACGTGTAGACTTTGTTAGTGGTTGCCGAGGGCTGAGGCAAGGGGGATGGGGAGATTGCCTGCTAGAGTGTTTCTTTTTGGGGTGATGAAAATGTAAAATGAGATAATGGTGATTGCACAACTCTGTGAATACATTAAACACTAAATTTCTGCACTTTAAAAAGGTGAATTTTATGTGAATTATAGCCCCCAAAATTAAATCAAATGTGGACCGCCATTACCCAGAGCCAGCTTTAATTAGGACTTTTTTTGTTTTTCAAATTAAAAAAAAAATTATTGATTTTAGAGAGAAAAACATCGATTTTTTGTTCTACTTATTCAATATTTATGTGGCCATTGGTTGATTCTTGTGTGTGCCCTGACCTGCAATTGAACCCCCAGCTTTGGTGTGTTGGGACAATGCTCTAACCGAGCGGCTGGACCAGGGCTTGACTCTTGCCTATTTTATGGGATCAGTTTGAGGTGGAAAGGCTTGTCTCTTGAGTTTGAAGCAATATAAACATTTCTTATTATTTTTTAAAATAAACTCTCTGGACAAAATAAAACAATATTGTTGGGAGAGCCCCAGCAATGGACTCCAAGAGAAGTGTTTCCCACACCAGCATTGTAAGTACCTGTGCTCTACATTGAGGTATCTCATCAGTTTGATGAGAATAAGAATGAGTTATATAAATAGGTATGCACTCTGGTGTAAGTTTGCCTACTGTCCTTTCTTGGGAAAATCATATATCGTTAAATTCAGGTCCATTTATGTTAAGGGCATAAAAGAAGCTTGGCTTTGTGGCAGTGGTTGCTTGTAGTTGTTTTTTCAGAACTTCCTTGGCAAAATTAACAGGTGGAAACTACAAATGTCACCAAAGTTGGGTGTGGGGGTAGATTTCTGGCTGTGAAATCCAGACGCCTGGGTGGGGCCCACTGCCCTTGAGGACATAGGGGAATCCTCTGGAGTTTTGGACTTGGGTTAGAGCAGCTGAAAGAGGACAAGACTGGATCACCCAGAAGGCCAATACCAGCTAGAATGAAAAGGTTAAGGTTCATACCCTGGATGGTGTGGCTCAGTGGATTGAGTGCCGGCCTGTGAACTGTGCTGGTTTGGTTCCTGGTCGGGGCACATGCCTGGGTCGCGGGCCGGGGACCCCAGTTGGGGGCGTGCGAGAGGCAATCACTGTTACGTATCTCTCGCAAATTGATATTTCTCTCCCTCTCTTTCTCCCTCCCTTCCCTTCTCTCTAAAAATAAATAAATAAAATCTTTTTTAAAAAAGAAAAAAGGTTAGGGTTCAGCACAGTTCCAAATTTGTTCCCTCTAAAGAAATTGTTGCTTTTGGCTTTCTGCTTGGGGGAGGCCTAGGTGCAACTTTCTTGGGTTGTCCCAAATCCAGGTTCATCCAACACCAGCCGCCTCCACTGTGCCACCAAAGTTCAACCGTAAGTTCAAAGTCATATTCCTGAGATGCACCAGTGGGGAAGTTGGTGCTATATTTGCCCTGGCACCCAGCATCTGTCCCCTGGGTCTGACATCGCCAAAGCAACCAGTGATTGGAAGGGTCTGAAGATTGCAGTGAAACTGACCAGAACAGACTGGCCCAGATTGAGGTAGTGCCTCCTGCCTCTGCTCTGATCATCAGTGCCCTCAAAGAACCCCCACGAGACAAAAAGAAATAAAAACAAACAAAACATTAAGCACAGTGGAAATAGCACTTTTGATGAAATTATCAACACTGCCTGACAGATGCCGCACTGATCTTTAGCTAGAGAACTCTCTAGAACCATTAAAGAGATCCTGGAGATGGCCCAGTGTGTGGGCTGCAGTGTTGATGGCCATGACCCTCATGACATCATAGGTGACATCAACAGTGGTGCCGTAGAATGTCTGGCTTAGTTAAGAACTACGAAGGAACATATTTTAAAGTTCATTTGACAACCAATGGAAAAAATTTTTTTTTCTTGTTCTGTCTTTTAAATACAGGAAAATGTGAAGAGAACAAAAATAGTCAATACATCATTCAGAAACCAATTAACATTTTAAAAACAGTTCTATATACACATCTCATCTTCTAACAGCTAAAGTGATCCACCCCCAACAATGAGCAGTGCGTACAGTCACTTCATGGGAATCCCACAAAGAAGAAACTGTCTGGGCCAAAATGAAAAGAAAAGCCTAATGTTCCATGCACCAGGTACTTTAGAAATATTTACTGGCTCCCTTGCAGCATTTTACTTAATCATTTTTAGAAGGGGAGTGGGGGTGAGTAAAGAAAATCATCCATGAGCCTTAAATATTTACTATAAAAGCTTTTTGTAAAACAACACAAATATTTCAAAGATAAATGCATTCCTCAGGTACAAACCTGGCAAACAGAAACAAAAATCATTGACCTTGGGATTATACTTTTAAAAGGCCAACTGGACATGAGCCCTTGAGCGTCTACTGTGAACTGTGTGGGAGCAAGTGGCTCAAGGGAACTCGGGTATGAGAGGTTTCCCCTGGGCTTGGGGAAAACACCGCACCCATGAAATAAGGAAAAGAGGACGTGAACATGCTCACAGCCCAGAAGGGATGGCAAGGACCTCTACGGCTCCTGCTGGTTCAGGTCCTAGAATATTTAAGAAAGATGTTTCTAGAAAGAGGGCTATAACAGGACTGGAAGAAAAAGTCCAGTCCAAACATTCTCCCTGGAAAGGAATGAGCAAAGTTAGGATAAGTTAAAATCTGGTTTCCTCATAGTAGTGGATGTACGGGTAAGGCCTGTCAAGGTAACTGAAAACTTCCATCAGGTAGCTCTCGCAGAGAGGAGACGAGTGGTTCCTGCTTCCTCATCCCTTGCAGCTTTAGGGACTTCCATGGAGCCAGTAGCTAAGGACAAGATCCTGAACACACTTCATCACTGCGAGAGACAGGAAAACCAACAGGCTTTCTAGGTATGGCTTGGCCACTCGTCAGTTATGGCATCAGTCCGGGCTCCTGGCCCAAGATGGGCGGTCTCAGACAGGAGGAGACCTGGAGCGGATGGGAGAGCTGGTCAGGTAGGTAGTGTACGGGCTGTCCCCGAACACGTTGGCATAGGACGACTTGAGGAACTGGACGTAGTTCTGCATGCTGCGGTTGGTGCTCTCCGACTGCTCCAGGCGATCTTTCAGGTCCTGCAGCCGGCTCTGGTAGCGGCGGTCAGCCTAAGAGGAGAGACAGAGCACGGGTCAAGGGTGTGAGATGTCCAGAATAGACAAGGCCATAGCGACACAGAGACTTTATTAGTGGTCGCCAGCGGCTGACAGGGAGGGGAATGGGGAGTGACTGCACATGGGTATAGGGCCTCCTTCTGAAAATATCCTAAAACTTAGATCCAGGTGATGATTGTACAACTCTCTGAATATATTAAAACCACTGAATTATACAATTTAAATGAGTGAATTTCATGGTATGTAAATGATATCTTAACAAAGTTGCTTTAAAAAAAAAAAAAGCCCTGGCTGGTGTGACTCAGTGGATTGAGTGCCAGCCTGTGAACCAAAGGATCGCCAGTTTGATTCCTAGTCTGGGCACATGCGTGGGGTGGGGGCCAGGTCCCCAGTGGGGGGAGTGTGAGAGGCAACCACACATTGATGTTTCTCTCCCTCCCTTTCTTCCTCTCTGTCTAAAAATAAAATAAAATCTTAAAAAAAAAAAATCTGCCTGGGATATCCTTCAGGGATGAGAAAATGATTAGAGAAAAATTAAATCATGTCACTCATAAAACAATAAGACACTTTGCCCTGCAGGCCCCAGGAAGCCAGCATCGCAACCCATCCCCTTCTCTACTGCCCCTGCCCTCCAACCCAACTCACATCGTCACGGCTCCGCCGCAGCTGGCCAAGTTCAGTTTTGGTCCTGCTCAGCTGGGTCTCTAGGTCCAAGATTTTGTTCTGGGCCACTCGTTCCTTGGAAGCTGCGTGCTCCTTGGTTTGTTCCACCTGCCCAGAAGGAAGAGAGGGGGAGGTGCCTACCTGACAGGGTGAACACCTGGCAGGAAGGCTGGGCCACTCTCGTTGTCAGGTCTCAAGGACCACACCTGCACACCACCACGGAGAGTTCTTCAGAGCCTCGGAGTGGGTGCTAACTATGGGGACAACCTCAGCAACCATCTTCACCTGCCCTTTCCCAAAACCCCATGAGTCATCACCTAAGATACGGTGAACCTGAGTCCCATGCAGGCAACAATTAGATGAGCAATCATGAGCCCTGGCTGGTGCAGCTCAGTGGACTGAGTGTCGGCCTGTGAACCAAAGGGTGGCCGGTTCCATTCCCGTCAGGGCAGCTGCCTGGGTTGCGGGCCAGGTCCCCAGTAGGTGGCGCGCGAAAGACAACCACATATTGATGTTTCTCTCCCTCTCTTTCTCCCTCCCTTCCCCTCTGTCTAAAATTAAATAAATAAAATCTTAAGAAATAATATTTTAAAAAATATGAGCAATCGTGAGTCAAGTGCAAAGCCCTCTGCTTATTTGATCCTTAATGGCGAATTCAGGAGGCAGGTAGTACTCTAGGCCCATTTTGCAGATGGGAAACTAGGCTCAGAGAGGTTAGGTGATTTGCCCAAGGTCACAGAGCCAGCAAGTAATGGAATTGAGACTGACCTGCCTCCTAGCATCTTCAATGGCGCTCTCCAGCTGCCTTGCCAGGGCCCCACATTCTCGTGTTTTCTCTTCCAGCCGTAGCTGGGACTGGTGGATTGCCTCCTCCCTCTTGGCAATCACCTGTAGGAACTCGATATTCTGGGCGCTGGTCGCCTCCAGTTTCCTAGGTGAAAGCACTCAGTCAGGTCCTGCTCATCCCCACACCTGTCCTGGTCCACCCCGCCAGGGTGCTGCCAGGCACCCCTGGACCAGGGCTCTCCTCGCGCAGGGAATCTCCAAGGAGTCACAGGAATAAACCAAAGACGCCTGCTGATCAGCCAGGCGGCAAGGAGTCGCAACTGGAGCGGCTGGTTGGAGAACAGTACGAAGAGCGCGAAAAGCAAGCATGGACTGACCGCTCGTCCTCCCATGCAGTACAGCACCGGGCAGCTCGGAGAGGTGGGTTCCCTTACTATCCCCCCCTTACAGATGAAGAAATGCAGCCTCAGAGACGTGAAGTGCAGTGTCAGCACACCCGACGGGCCTGTCACCAAAGCTCACACCCGCAACTTCTTTTGTTCGCTCTGCCTCCTTCAGCAAAGGGACTTCCGCTGGACCGCTCAGTATCTCGTGTGAGCAGCCACGGGGCAGCAGTGACCATCCCAATGTGCAAGCACAGTCCCCACTGCGCTTCGGGAACATATTCCAATGTAAGGAGCTCTGCAAGTCCTGCAGCAGCCAGCAGAGCAGTGGGGGAGCCCAGGAGACCACCTGGCTCGAGTTTCTACCTGTGGGCTGCACGAGTAGTCACAGCCTGCCAGGACCTCCGGCCTTTCGCCTCCCCAACAAAGGCTCTAGCCCTGATTGTACAGATGCTAGAAGCTCTGGAGGAAGACAGTCAGGGATGGGGGGCTAAGTTGCAGCTTTGCCAGGTACCAAGTGTGTAACCTTGGGCAAGCCACATAACCTCTCCCCGAGCTCAGTTTCCTCATGTTTAAATTGGAATAATACCAATTATACACTAACTATGCTGTACATTTGTATGTCAGTTAACGTGCTAAGCCCTTTGAGAATTATTTCTTTGAAGACTCACAATAACCCCATGAGCGACACCATTTTCCCTACCTTTATCCCTTTCTTGAGATTAGTGACCAGAGGTTCAAAAGGATTAAATAATGGGGCCCGAGGCCAGGGCTACTGATTCCTAAAGGTGTAGACTTCACCTCTGACTGCCTCCAACAGTCCGTAAGTAACAGAATGGTCTCAGCAGGGATGATCAGGAACACAGAGCAGAACGGAGAGGAAATGCCCCGCACTGCAGCGTACAGGCCCTGCCGGTCTGCCTGGACAAAGTGTGCCCGACACGCGGTGCCTCTGGGTGGTCTGACATTGATCACACTGTTCTGCAGCCTCCCAAGCGGCCGCAGACCACCTTCCTCTCTCCCACAGTGCTTACCACTGTATTTGAGGCAGCTTTTCCTCTGAGGTCTGCCTAGTACCTTCCAGGGCCTCGAGTCCCTCAAACACTTCCGCACACTAAGCCCAAAGCAGCTAAGTGGCCGAAAGTCTCAGGTCCTAGGAAGAGGACAGAGATGGGACCAGGTGCCTCTAACCTCTCCAGTTCATCCACCTTCAGACTCAGCTGTTTATTTTCCTTCTGGGAAGCCTGGTGTTTCTCTCTCGCCATCTCCAGCTTGTCCCCCTGATGTTCGATCTAAAATGACAGGAACACAGACTGGTTTACGAAAGAACTTCCCAGTATGGCCCTCCCTTCTCCGTTGACCTGTAATCCACACCAAGGAAAGAGGCACACTGCCCTCGGCAGGCATCCAAGCCTTAACGCACAACCTGGAGGAGAGAGCAAGAACAGGTTAGGCCCAACTCCCAAGGCTGTGGGCCTTCCCGCACCGAGGGAGGCCAGGTTTGGTCCTGAAGAACTGCGACGATGCTTTCCTGATCGGGGCAGGCCACTCAGTGGGATCCAGGGCAGACGTGAGAAAGCAGAAGCAGATGGCAGGCCTGCACGACACACCAGGGAGTTTTTTTTACCAATTATTTTGTTGGTACTGGTGATTTCATTTTTCTGTTAACTGGGGACAAGGGCAGTCCAGGCAACAGGAAAGCTATCAATTCTTTCAGGCTGGCAAGTTTGAGAAATTATCTAGAGGGATGCTTTACTCAGAAGCCTCAGATATCTGGCCTTGAAAGGCCGGGAATGCGCAGCTTCAAGAGAGGGTGGGTAACTGAAGAGTACTGAGAACATGGGCTTGGGAACCAGGCAGCTGGCGGGGTTCCAGTCCTCGTTGGCTAAGTATCAGCTCAGTGACCTCAGGAAATCACTTCTCCCCTCTGTGCCCTGGGCTGCTTTCTGTAAAATGGGGAAAATAATACATTTCACAAAATTCCTAGAATTAAGTGAGAGAATGGCGGAGCACAGGGCATGTGCTCAAAAATAGTAGCTATTTTTGTTATTCGTACAAGGAAGCAGGTCAAAAGAGGGGAAGGGGCGTGCCGAAGGTCACATTGCACATGACAGGCATATACCCTTAGGCACTGCGGGTGTGGTTCCAGTAACCCAGAGGCGGATTGCTTCCAGCAGGAGGGAGCCCTCTTTCAGGACAGAATCTCAGGCAATGGAATCTGCTGAGTAGGGAAGGCCACTAAAGCAAGAGAACAATGGGAAGAAAGAACACCCACAGCCTGGTGCCTGTGGGTGCATGGCTGAGGGCTGCAGGGGAGCAGGACGGGCAGAGGCGGACGGAGACTTGGAGCACTGGCGGGGGTTACAGCAGGAGGGCCCCACAACTCCGATTGAGTGACGGCTCCTATAACTATAATCACTCCGTGCAAACACGAGGCATTTGGCACACCAGACTTTTATTTCACAGCACTGATGATAGCTCACTCCTTTCAGAACCAGCAGCCAAGAAAAAGGAAGTAGTCCTCCCTCGGGGTGGGGCGTGCAGCTCATCTTGGTAAGCGGGCCCCTCCTCGGACCAGTTCATGGGACCCTTTCTGCCAGTCCCTTACCCGGCTGCGCAGATCTGATATGATGGCTGTGAGGTCGATGTTCTTCCTCTCGTAGCCCTGCAGCTGGTCTTGGCACTCCGCCAGCTTAGCCTCCGTGATCTTGAGGATGTCAGGCAGCTGCTGAAGGTCGGCCAGCTGGGACTGGAACTGCCTACGTGCCTGGAGCGAGGGAGGAAAAGCCCACCGTTGGGAAGGGCCCAGCTGCTGAAGGGGCTAAGCAGAGTGCATTGAGGTTAGGACAGGGCTGCCCTCAGTCCCCAGAAGAGGATCGTGCAAGATCCACAGGTAAAAGTGCAGCTTGCCCTCCCACAGGCCACAGAGGGTGTCCAGCTCTTCTCTGGGGAACACACTCAGATGCCATTCCTTTAGTCATCATCAGATAACACCACCAGGCCCCTGGCATTGTGCTAAGGGCTCTCTGAATTACTCATTTCATTCATACAACAACCTGTAAAGTAGGTGCTGTTTTCCCCAAATGAGGACATTGAGGATCGAAGGCTCATTTACCCAAAGTCACTCAGCAGGAGTGGAAGATTTAGCCTAGTCTAACTCCCAACCCCCTAGAAAGACAACCACAGTGCTGTTGGTCAGAGGGACAGGTAAGAACTATCTGGTCTTGCCCTGGCTGGTGCAGCTTGCTGGACTGAGTGCTGGCCTGTGAACCAAAAGGTTCGATTCCCGGTCAGGGAACATATGCCTGAGTTGCGGGCCAGATCCCCAGTTAGGGGTGTGCGGGAGGCAGCCAGTTGATGTATCTCTCCCACACTGATGTTTCTCTCCCTCTCTTTCTCCCTCCCTTCCCCTCTAAAAATAAATTTAAAAAATATTTTTTGAAAAAATAAAAAACTCGCTGGCCTTTGTTCCCCTCTTGTATTAACAAGGAGACTGAGGACTAGAGGGGGCAGTGATTTGCAACAATTTGTGCAACACCTTGTTGTGCAACCAGTCAGTAGCTGAGCCTGGAATCAGCCTTCTCTGATGTTACTACTAAGGTGACTCCCTTTGCTTCTAGACAGCCACGCCATCTCTAGAAGAATAAGGCTCTTTAGGGAACAGGATGGGAGGCACATTTTTTGGATGGCACAAAATAAAGATGCCAAATGGAACAAAATAGGCATGGCATTATCTGTGGATCTGAATCCACTTGGGTGCTCTAAGGAGAGTTGTTTTTTTTTAAAGGAAATTGAAGGAAAAAAAACGAAAAAACCAGGAAAGAGAAGCAGATAAAGAAGCACAAGTGAGACGAGATAAGAAAAGAGAGAGCATGTAGACAGCAGAGCGGAGCACCCCAGCAGTAAGAAAACATGTTAATCTTTGTTGTCTGCACCAGGGAGGGTCCAAGGCAAATGACGGACAGACTGATGGACATAGAATTGGGAAGCAAGAAGGGGAGCAGTACCGCTTCGATCTCTTTGTTCATCTCATCTTTAAGCATCTTGTTCTCTTTGTCACAGCGTTCCAGCTGGGCAGCCACTTCATCAGCCTCCAATCTGGTCTTCATCACCTAGGGACCAACAAAGCATGTGGCCATCTTGGGCAGAGCCAATGTTTAGGTGAAAAACACTTTCCACACCCAGCCCTTCCCAGGAGACCTCGTGGTTATTAATGTCCCGGCCGGCTGAGAGGTGCTGCCCTGGCAGGGCAGGAGTACCCGAGAGGCCTACCTGACTCTTATAGTTGTCAATCATCCCTTCGTAATTCTTAACCGACGCCTTCAGCTGCTGGACCTCGAGGTGTGCCTGATTGAGTTTGTCCTCCATCGGAGTGAAACTAGCCTAGAAGAGGTGGCCCGTGAGTAACCAACAAGCAGGTTCCAGCCCCGGCTGGTATAGCTCAGTGGATTGAGCATTGGCCTGCAGACCAATGGGTTGTCAGTTCGATTCCCAAGTCAGGACACATGCCTGAGTTGCAGGCCAGGTCCCCAGTACGGGGCGCGCGAGAAGCAATCACACATTGATGTTTCCCTCCCTCTCTTTCTACCTCCCTTCTCCTTTGTCTAAAAATAAAATAATTAAAAACTTAAAAAAAAAAAAAAGAAGAAGGTTCCAGAGCAGGTCATCACCCCACCCTCAGTTCCTATCCAAGGGGCCAGCAAGGGGAAGCCCCACCTATTCAAACCCACACCAGTGGTTTCCCCAGAAAGGCACCAGGGCAAGACTCCTAACATGACTAACTCAAGTGAACAGAGATACAAATACCCTAGGGACACATATTTTCTTGTTCTCATGACAAAAGCAATAATCAGTAAAGAAAATGGAGAGAAAACCAATAAAAATGGCCCTGGCTGGTGTGGCTCAGTGGATCAAGGACCAGCCTGTGAACCAAAAGGTGACTGGTTCGTTTCCGTATCAGGGCACATGCCTCGGTTGCAGGCCAGGTCCCCACCTGGGGACCTGCGAGAGGCAACTGGTCAACGTATCTCTTGCAAGTAGATGTTTCTCTTCCTCTTTTTCTCCCTCCCTTCCCCTCTCTCTAAAAGTAAATAAATAAAATCTTTAAGGGGAAAAAACAACAATAAAAATGGATCAGGATGCATGATACCTTAGTGTACGGCTACATATTAACAGTTGGTGTAGCGGTTTTGTTCAGCAGAATAGGACGACACCATACTTACTGCTTTGCAACACATTTTATCAACAATTATGTTATGAACTACTTCTGAGGTCAATGAATGTCCTCCTACAACCCAAATGCTCACCTTAGCAGACGGGACAAAATAAACCAGGTTATCTCAATACAATAAAATAATAAATAGTCATTTATAAGACACTGAGCTTCAAAAAACAAACAAAAAAAAACCTGACCTAAAAACATGTATGAAATACTGTTAAATGAGGAAAGCAAGCTGCAGAATAATGAATGAATGGGTGTGTTTGAACACATATCTCAATTTGGGGAGGGGACTGGAAAAATACATATCCGGTTAACAGAGACCTTCACTTCTGTATGGCATTTCTGTGATGTTTTAAATTTTTACTACGAGCAGATTTTGCGTTTGTAATTATAATAGCTAAGAAAACACACTTCTACACACTTCACCGAACAGCCACACTGCATCACACTACACAGTTATATATCACCCTGAACTAACCCAGCTAATCCTTTGACTTGGAGGCCGTCTTTCATCTGCACCGCAACACCTGCACTATGACAAAGGGGAGATACCACTACACTCCCAGCAGAATGGCTAAAATGAAAAACACTGACAGTGCCGAGTGCTGGCAGGGACACGGAGTGACTGGTAACTCTCACGCAGCCCTGATGGGAGTGTAAATCTGGACAACAACTTTATTGTACGGTATGGCATTATCTACCGAAGCTGAATTTATGTGCACCACCAGATGACCTGGCAATTGTACTTCAAGGAATAAAACCTGTAAAAATACACTACATAGCACACCTCAAGATGTACAAAGATGTCCTACAATGCAGCCCTGCCTGTTGTGGCTCGGTGGATTGAGTGCTGGCCTGTGAACCGAAAGGTCGCTGCTTTGATTCCTAGTCAGGGCACACGCCTGGGTTGTGGGCCAGGTCCCCAGTGAGGGGCACGTGAGAAGCAACTGATCAATGTATCTCTTGCACACTGATATCTATCTCGCTCTCTTTCTCCTCTCTCTAAAAGTAAATAAAATCTTAAAAAAAAAAAGGCATTCTACAACCCAAATGTCCACCCCCGGTGGAATATATTATAGTGTAGTCGAGCCGTGTAGCATTGAGAACAAATAAACTGCCACATGCCACATGGCTAACTTTCACAAGCATAACACCAAGTAAAAGCTAGGCACAAAGTTCAATAAAAAAAAATAAGAAGAAGCCCGGTCGTCCATTTCCCCATCAGGAAGGACGTTGGTGTTGAGGAGAATACAACTACCATGGCTTCTAGTGCTCTGACAAAACCTCAGATGAGCGGTCTTCTGGCCACACCTGCGATTTCATATTCTTGGAGACAACCTTGTATCCCTGGGGGGTTGCAGCTTCCTATAGTTGCTGTGGCTGAACAAAGAAAGCAGGCATATGCGGATTTATACAGAAATTAGGATTCCAGGAAAGGTTTTGAGGCCATGAGGAAGGCCGCTATATGTTTCAGAAGGCAAAGTGACCTTGCAACGTAAAGAATTTCTTTGGGTTGAATTCCATGGAAGTTTGCCACTGACCTGTGTTCCTGAATAATGAAACATGAATATCTGAGCTAAGGGATAGTTTCTCTTGATAAACAATTGAAAAATACAAAACAAAACAAAACAACTCCATCAGAGGTGTCCAACATTTTGGCATCTTGGGCCCACACTGCAAGAAGAGTTGTCTGGAGCCACATATTAAATACACAAACACTAATGAAAACTGAGGAGCAAAACGAAGGTTTTAAGTAAATTTACAATTTTGTGTTGGGTCACATTCATAGCCACCGCGGGCCACGGGTGGGACGCCCCCCCTAGATATGACTGCCAGACCAATTGAAAACTAGGATCAAACCGGGCTCTGAAATGTCAGCCTTTGTTCAGGTGCCTCTCGGCCCTGGCAGACTAGGAGGGTGTAGAGCCAGTGGTTCCGAGCTATAGCTCTGGACTCTGACTCAGGTTCAAATTCCAAAACTTCCAAGGGCAAAATCCTGGCAAGAAACTTGACCTTTCTCTAAACCTGAGTTTCCTTATTCTATAAAGCAGAGATAATAATCACATCATTGGGAGGTTAAAGGGAGAATTAATTGATGTGAAGGGGCCTAGCAGTTCCCTGAGAGAGTCAAGGTTATTAACGTCCCAGCCAGCTCTACGGCACGTGCACGGCTGAGCGTCATGTCAGGCATTTCACGGGCATCGCCTCAGTCTCACAAGGACCTCGCTCCCTCCCGCTACGGAAACGGCAGCAACAAAGAGGGAGATGTCTCACCCAGGCCCTGTAGCTAGTAAGAGGCCGAGGCTGGACCTGAATCCAGCTCTTTCTCACTCCAGGCCCTCTGAAGACCCCCACAGTCATCTCTGGGGCCCAGCCACAGGCCTCTTAGCCATCCCCGTCTGCCCCAGCCCCAGCTCTCACTACAGACCTTCAGCCTCTCGTTCTCTAGTTTGAACGCGGAATACTCGGCAGTCTGCCGGTGTAGTCTCTCTACCAGGCTGTCCCGGTCTTCCCGCATCTTCTCCTCCAAGGTTTGCTGTTGGTTTACGAGATCTGTCACTCGGCTGGAAGGTGACAAAGTGAAAGCAGACAAGGAGAATCAATCACACAGGTTCTAAGGAGCCCAGGTCTGTGGAGTGGGGTCCAGTGTTCCCCCCCAGGTCATGTCCCACCTCTTGGCCCTGCCGGCTCCCCAGCCTCCCCCCCGAGAAGCAGCTGCTCTGTCCTGCCATTGCAGCTTGCGGAATTCCCATGCATTCCATCTCTGATGACAATCTATGAGATTTGTCTACCATACCAACCCCTCAAAACGTCTTCTCCACGCTAATTCTCCCATGAGGCCATGACACTTCCTGAAGACAAGGACTAGAGACTCGACTGCTTCCAAGCCCCCATAGCACCCCCTGGGCCTCTCACCCAATCAAGACTTGAAGTTAGGATAGAATTCCAGGCTGGCTCCCAGGGAAACCGTGCCCCAGGCATCCCTTCTGCTCAGGGACATATCACTCTGGGGTTCCGTGTCTCCCAAGCAAGGGCAGGTGTCATGATTGGCTTGTTCACACGTGTGAACTCTCGCCTAGCTCAGGCGGGCATTGCAAAGAATGGAAATGGAACAGCGGGAAAGAAGTCGACTCCGCAGCAGGCTGCCCACCTGCCCTTGGGCTCCTCTCCTCCCCGCTCAGTCACTCAGCGGGGAAATCATCCCGAAGGAGCAGACACAACGGCCTTGGAGGAGCATTGGTGCTGAAAGACGCTCCCTGTCTATCTTGACCGCAGACCCAATACAGAACCTTTCCATAGCGTGTGTTCTCGGTATCGATCAATTACCGTTCAGTCAGTAAATACTCCTGAGCACTGACTAGGCCCAAGCAAACACATGGCGTTTTTCCTGGCAAACTCCTACTCACTCTTAAAAGCCTAGTTCACACTTCCTTCCTCAGAGAGTCTCGCCCCCGATCCCTCTCATCTGTACCATCTATCTTTCCTGTCTTTAATTCTCTGTTTTCTCCCATGAGATGGAGAACTTTCCGAGAATAGCACCTGGCACAGGACCTGGCGCACAGCAGGTTCTCGCGATGTTGTTTGCTAAGTTGAGTTGAATACAGCAAAAGACATTTCCTCAGGGAAGACTTGCCTGACCTGGAGACTAAGATAGGCCCCTGTGAGTGTCCTTAGACCAGGGAGTCCCGGTCTCTGCAGCCCCAGCTCCTCCCTTTGAGTTCAGTATTACCTCCACGAAGGCACAGAATGCCTTTTTTTTCTTTAACTGCTGTAACCCTAAAGGCCAGCATATAGCCTAGAATATAGCAGATACTCAGCCAATATTTCTACATGAGCAAATGCATGAATAGTGCTGCCACTGACAATGTTCGGATCGTCACTGTGGAGGATGTGGCGAGGCCCCGTCGGCCCTCTACCCTCAGGCCACACCTCTGACCTACGGACTGGCTGGCAAGACAGCAGAGAGCGCTACAGGGATTCCCAGCCATCCTATCCCCCAATAACACGAATGAGGTGACCAGTGTTCCTGTGCCCGTGTCCTGTGCTGTGCAGATTAGGACCCCAACTGGGCCCAGGAGCTGAAGTCAGGCCCAAGCTTCTGTGACTAGAGAAGCCCGGCCCCTTCCTCCATAGAGCTGCTGGGGGCGCAGGACCCCAGGACTAGGGCTGGAGCCAGGATCTGGGGTCGACCAGAAAGCCCACCTCGGGGCTGTCCCACATCTCAGTCCAGTGTAGCCCTTGCCCAGGGGAGACCAAATGGTAGCCATGTACGTGATGTGAGCTGCCTCAGGCTGCCAGGCTCCTTCCACCTGTATACCCACTTCCCTCCGTCGGCCCACGCTCCCTCTCCTAACACAGACGTACTCGTTCAGGACAATAATTTCCAGCTCAAGGTCCCCCTTGTCTTTCACAACTTGGTTGTAGCGGCTCCTCCATGATTCCAGAGTGGATAAAGCTTCAGCAACATAAAGATCCTGGGAACATGGGATGGCAGGGCCTGTCAGGGCTGAGGCCGCCAGGTCGCCCTGGGCGACCCCCTACCCCTCATTCCTGCAATCCTGCTCTAGAGAGCACCTAGAGTGACAATGTGAGGCCAGGGGTTGCTTCTAAATTTCCAGCAATCACATGTGCCCTGTTAGCAAATCCTCCCTTAACCATCATTCCTACTTAGATTATCGATGTGGCTAAATTGTCTTATAAACTCTCCGGTCACCCCCAGCCAGCCACCCAGCCCCATTGTCACCCTCTTACCCATTTAATCACCCACCACCTCCCCCTCCCCCAGCCAGCCATCCTGCCAGCTCATTCACCACCTCCACTGCCGTTTCCCCTCCACATACCCACCTGGCCACCTGTATCCAGACTTTCTACCTCCGCCCACCCAAACCACCTGCACTCAGCCACCATCCGCTACCCGCCTGTCTACCGCCCCAGCCCCACCCCCGAGCGCCCAGCCCAGGGAGGGCTGCTACCTTGTCGGCCAGTTGCACGTGCAGCTGCTCAGCGTACTCCTCGCTCTTCTCGGCTCGCTCCTTCTGGGCTCGGATGGCCTTCTTCAAGGACTCTTTGTCTCGGTCTCCCTTTTGCTTCAGTTCCTTCAGCTGCTCCATGATGGCCTCCACTTCTGCCTTGTGTTGGTTCCCACTGCGCTCCAGGTTCTGGGCGCGCAGAGCCAGAGGGCAGATTGGGGGAGAAGAATGGGGTGAGGAGGAGAGATAAGAAAGGCCAGGAGAAGGCAAGGCAGAGCGTCAAGGAGAGAGAGGGACAAAAGCGGATCAGTGAAAAGGCGGAATGAGGGAGAGCGAGAAAGAACCCATCACAAACTGTGGGGGGTGGAGGTTAGGGCTCCCCAAACACAGACCCGCGGTGAGGGCCCTTCCCAAGCTCTCCACAGCACCTCCCTGGATCACGGACCCCATTGGGTCTCAATGTTAGGACTCCCCTGGAACCCTTCCTTGAACTGCCAGCACAGTAGTCAGAGATATCCCTGTCACTCAGCAGAGCTATGACTTCAAACGGCCCCTGGCTCACAGATGCAATCAGCATTTGAGACTGTCCCTCCACCCCATGGCTCCTTAGAAGAACTGAGGGCCTACGGGATAAAGTGACAGGCTCAGGGCCATGTAACCCAACCCAGTCACTGCTGGGAGGGTACCCTAGGCTTCCAGGTCCACCATTCTTGCCAATGTCCCAGAGTCTCTCTGAAGCACAAGTGCTCGGGCAGCAGCTGCCCCACAGTCCTTCTGGGCAAAGCCTTCCTGAGTGTGACAGCCTTGGCCAGGCCACCACCCTTGGACTGCCAGGCCGCCGCCTTCCCCACCCATGAGACCAGCAGGTACCTTGATCTGCATGCACAGGCGACTGTTCTCTGCCTCTTTGCACCGAAGCTGTGCCTGCAAATGCCCACGCATGGTCTCCATGGACTTAGAGAGCTCGGATGCTGTCTTTGCTTGAGCCTTTGGAGAGATGGAGAGAGCGACAGAGGCAGAATCTGAACCCGGGTCTCCAATTACAGAGCACGCTGCACCTGCAGAGCTCTACCGGCCCGTAAGAAAGGGGAGCTGTGGGGACAGTACCTTTTCGCACTGTATTTCCTGGAGGAGCTCTTCCAACTCTTTGTCCTTATCTTGCAGCAGTAGCAGCAGCCGCTGCAGAGAACACGAGTAGTCATAAGCTCCCCGGGAAGGGCTAGGAGGCCCAGCCCGAAGAGGAGAGACACTCCTGCGAGGGCCTGGCCACCAGCGCCCAAGGTGCCAAATACATTGGCCATGTCACAGAGACCCTGGCAGGAAGCACCTAACATCTGAATTAAATATTTTAGACAATAAACGCGGATTTATTTTGCAATTTAAAGTAAGGTAATGTTGCCCTGGCTGGTGTGGCTCAGTGGATTGAGCGCGGGCCTGGGAACCGAAAAGTCACCAGTTTGATTCCCAGTCAGGGCACATGCTTGGGCTGTGGGCCAGTCCCCAGATGGGGGTGTGCGACGGGCAATTGCACATAACGACGTTTCTCGCCCTCTCTGTCTCCCTCCCTTCCCCTTGCTCTAAAAATAAATGAAATATTTTTAAAAATAAGAATAACAAATAAAAAGATAAGGTAATGTCAGTTGTGGCAAACACTGAAAAACACACAAAAATACGCTAAAGAACCCCCACTATCCCCAACCTGGAGGTAACACTGTTAACACATAGTAAGAAGTCATATGCTTGTTTGTTCTGTAACCCACACTTCCACATTGGCCGCCATGTGATTAAGTCTTCCACAGCTTTTGAAGCAGTGGCTTCACGTCTCAATATCCTGACGTGTCACCGTTTGACAAGGCTTCCCAAGCTGGGAGTGCAGCTTTAGGCGTCATCACAGTGACCGCCGAATTTCTCGGAGACGTGCAGCGAGGCACAAGGGTCAAGGGCCAGCCCTTGGGAAGCATGTCGGACACTCATACACCAAAGGTTTCAACAGGCCCTGGAGGAAAGAAACCTGTAGTTTTACCAGCCAGTAGTTTCCCAAATTTATCTGGCCATGCGTCCCTCCTGCCCTTTTTTTTTTTTTTTTTTTGCACCCATTAACATCTTGAGGAACTTAGGGTTCCATGAGTAAATTCTGGAACATGCTGCCTGGGAGGCATTCCTATAATTGGAATTGTTGAGTCAAAAGCCTATACCTTTTGATGGTTTTTAATCCATAATACAAATACAGAAATTCAGGTGACAAACGGTGGCGATTTGTAAATCCATTGTCACCATCACCATCTCTCAGAGTGGTGTCCAGCTTGGTGGCTCAAGTTCTCAACTGATCAACGAGACAAGCCCAGTGGAGCAGGCAGGACAGGAGACATCGGCCCATTTCAAAGATCGTGAAACTAAGACCCAGAGGAATGTCGAGCAGGTGTGCCGCCCTCATGCCCCCATGCGGCACCTGCAGGTTGGCGAGGCGGCCCACGAGAGCAGGCAGGGGCACCTGACGTACCGCTTTCTCAGAGTCTGCCTCCGCCAGCCGTTTCAGAAGGGTTCCCTGTTGCTCCATCAGTCTTCCGGAGTCCTTCCAGGGAAGGCAAAGGGGAAGCCAAGTCATTGCGCAACAAACCCAGGTGGCTACAGCCTATTGATTCGTCTCCTCTTCCAAAATTACACTTCTCATTAGGAAGGTAATAAAATTATAGTCTCATTATAAAATATTCAGTGAACACTGATAGAGCGCACGCACCCTCACCCCCATTCTACCGTTATTAGCTTGGTGAGTGTCCCGCCTATCATTCCTCCATGCGTTTACTTATATAGAGACATGTAGAGAAACAGTATCTTTTAGGGGGATAGAAAGGGATTCGTGTGTAATTTTACCAAAATGTTATCACACTGTGTTTTTGTGCTACAACTTTAATGTTTTTAATTTTTTAAATAATAGTTTTACTGAGCTCTGGCTGGTGTGGCTCAGTGGATTGAGCGCTGGACTGCGAAGCAAAGGGTCACCAGTTCGATTCCCAGTCAGGGCACATGCCTGGGTTGCGGGTCAGGTCCCCAGTAAGGGGCGCACGGGAGGCAACCATACATTGATGTTTCTTTTCCTCTCTTTCTCCCTCCTTTCCCCTTTCTCTAAAAATAAATAAATATATAATTTTTTTTTAAAAAGGAAGACAGCTATTTATACTGTCAGTATTTTCAGAATCATTTGCTAACATAAAATATGTTTCAGAGGCCATCTTTTAAGAAAATGAAGCGATACCATAAATTCCTGTCTGCCAGCCATTAGCCTTTTTCCTGCTTCGCCGAAGCTCAGGTCTAGTGTTCTCCCCGTTCTGCTGCACGAGCCCTCGAACAGGCTGCACCCCCCTGGCCTGA
>PVJD01006060.1:0-104484 GCA_004026545.1 Mormoops blainvillei | reverse complement strand
CCCTGGGTCCCCGTGGGCACCCACATGTCAGTCACCTCTTGCCCCGCCCACTGTCTCTTCTCGGGACCTGAAAGAAGCCTGAGTTCTGGGTTCTCTGAAGGTGGGTTCGAGGAACCTCTAAGGTTCCCGTCTTCTGCAGTGGGCACCTTATCAAACAACCAACCTCTTCCAACCCCAAACTCAGATGTCTCGAATACTGGCCTTGGAAGCACAGGGCACGTGAGCTTTGAACCAGTGACATCAGGAACCGAAAAGCAGTAAACTATGGAGCGGGTAGGAGGGCGGAGAGAGGGGCGCTTGAAGCGACGCTGAGACTGGTTCTGGGGCTTAGGGACAAAGAGGCCCGTGGCCCAGAGTCGCAGGGGAGCCTGGGAGAAGGGGTGGCAATGGGACATTCGTTGTTCAGAACGGAGGCTCTGGCAGGTGTCGTCAGAAAGAAAGTGTCCGCGCACCCTGGGCTGGCAGGGCCGGACGCAAGACACCGAGAACTGCAGTGGAGAAATGTAGGCTACTCTATTATGAACGGATCCACCCAGAGAACGGGACGCGAGGGCTCAGAACCCCCAACTCCACAGTGGCGGGGAACTTACGGACCATGGAGGGCAGAAGTCACAAGACACCACGGGTTAGCAATTCAGGGTCGTGCCGGGAGCTGCCTGGGCAGAGGGGAGGTCAGGGTGTCCCATCATCCCTCCAGGCGTTGAGGACAGCCGAGGCCTCTTCCTGCGTCCCTCTGCCTGTCCTCGGGGGAAAGTAGCCCAGGGAGCCCTTCCACCTCAGGGCTAAGGAGCTGACCCATAACATAGGTCAAGCCGCTGTCTTTAGTCTGCAGAGGCCCTGACCTTGTGACCACAAGTCGGGCCCAGGCTACTGTCTTGCGCAGCTTCGGGGGCGGCTGATCGGCAGGGAGAGGCTGGGGCTCTGAGGTGTGTGTGTATCAGAGAGCGAGAGAGGGGTGATTTCCAGAGCGAGGGCTTCAAGCTAAGCTTCATCCAAGTCCGAAGGACCGCTGATTTCGTAAGGGCGCTTCTGGCTGACGCGGCAGCGGGAGGGCCGCTCTGAGTGGCGGTGGGATTTCATGGGGAATTTGCGGAACATGGAGAGGACAGACGTCCTGGCGAAAAGCACCGAGCAGGTGGTGGCATGTGGCCCGAGGCCCACGTCTCCCTCTTTTCCTGTTGCACTGTAAATCCTTGAAAACAGAAACTGTCTTATCTCTTTCTCTGTCCCCGGAACCTACCGTACGTGTCGTAGCTGTGCCCAGGGGAGTCATTCTGGCTAGAGAGTCAGCAGAAGGCCTTCGTGGCGGTGAGGGCGGGCGGCACCGCAGGAAAGAGGAGGAAGGCGACCAGCCGTCAGGTGAGGGTATGAACCCTGCCCTCTGCCTCCCTGTGGCTTCATCGCATCGCATTTTCCCCACAAACCTACACTATAAGGACACATTGCGAAATAATGAAACTGTTTCTCCAGCCCGGGGGCTCCTCCCTGAGGATGCTAAGGAAGACCATTGGCGTGTGGGCTGTTCTCGTGTCTGGACATCGGCTGTGTAATGGTTGTCATTCTGGTCCTGCACAGAGGGGACCGGATGGCAGACCGGGCTGAGGAGCGGGCTGGCAGGCGTCCATACCTACCTACAGGCAACGGAGCCGTCCGACGAGAGGCGCAGGCAGGGGTGACGGGGCCTGGCTTGCACTGCGTAAAGAGCTGGGACAGGGGGCTTGGAGGGGACCTGCAGGGAGGAGGTGCTGTGGGCAGGAACCCGGGTCTCCAAGGGTTTGTCTACTATGGAGGAAGAAAGGAGGAGACGGGAGAGGGTAGGAAGTCAGAGAACGATTTCTGAGACACTTGGGAGTGGATTCTGTGCAGAGATCTAGCAGTGCTGTGACTCTGTGTTGGGGGAAGATGAGCGAAATGCGATGTTGGGCCTGGGACATTCAGAAGAGCTTTGTTCGCAAAAAAGGACGTTTGATCCGAGACCAACACTTAGAAGACCGGGTTTGCTTTGTCGCGGTGCTCAGTTTTTTTTGTTTTTTTTTTTTGGTTTTCACGAATGATTTGACCCAAGAGCAAAATTGCCTAGGACAAATTGGCACTTAGCGCTGAGAAAAATCGCCAGTCCCAGAAAAACCCTAAAATGGTCCCAACCTGCAGCAGCTAAGTATATGATTTTTACATACAAAGGTCGGCTTATAAACCACACCCTGTCGAAGAAAGTCTACTTTTCTGAAGAGAAAGAACATGAGCCATAAAGTCAGACAGTCCTGATTTTTCCTCCTGACTCTTGGGTAATCGGTCGTGAAAAAAAAGAGGCCACGCACTAACCCCGACCAGCTCGGGGAGGCCCCGCGGGGCGGCCTGACACACTTGGAGACGGAGTCGCTGCACAGGACGGCCCGAACCCAGGACGTTCTCACTGCAGCGGCGCGTGGCGGGGAGGCCGGTAGCTTCCTTGACCAGGGTCAGTCTTAACCTAACGGAGCCTGTCTGTCGTCTTTTCGCGTCTAAGAAAATCTTCTGTAGAAATGTCAGAGTGCTGCCCTTTCCCGGGCCCCTCAGGCCTCCGCCTCCCACCTGAGCGGGGCCCCAGAGCCCCTCAGGGAACCTTGTTCCCCCAGCACCGGCTCTGTGTGCTGCAGTTCTTAACCATTAGCTACCCCGTGCCCACCCGTGTAGAAGAAGGGGTGTCTCTCCGTCTGCCTCTTGATCCACTCCCACCCCCTTCGGCTGACCCCCCGCCCCGGGTTTCGTGTGCCCTCCTTTCGTCTCCTCCTGCGTCTGACGCATAAAATAAGCCGCCAGACCGCCGTTCTCCAGGGCACTCTCTCAAATTGTTGAGATTTTCCTTCCTGGCAATTGTCGTCAGTTTGGTCCAAATAAACTCGTAAAAATTCTTACTGACTTGGATGTTTCTTGGAACAATGAACCGTTCCGAGGTACCCGCATCTGTGAATTGAACTAATCATAAACATTTCATAAAATATTTAATGATATCATTCATATGAAGATGGAGAGGCCCAGGCTATAACCCCAACCCCTGAAACATGAACCACTGTTATTAATGAACGCCGCTTCTCAGAGGCAGAAGTGCGCTTAGCATTGGAAGGGTCTTACAGGGATGTAGGGAATGGCTGCTACATACATCGTATTTATAGTATATAGGTTTGCTGGGACCTACAGTTCTATCTTAATAAATTACAAGTATATCATATTCATCAAATATGAGTGTATGCACTCATTGATTATGAGGCGAATATATTATTTTACATTCTTAAACATTAACACTGAATCTACCTGGATACTCTATTTAAAATTAGAGACCTCAAAACATCAGGTGTTCAAAAACTCATTGCAATAAAACAGAAAAAATGGAGAACAGTGAAAATTTTATATAAAAAGGCAAATTTATTAATACAAAGGAAATAAAACAAATGACATAATCACTTAAGCTTCAAAATGTAGTTACAAGCTTTCACATTAGATTATCAGTTGCATCAAATTTGGGGGAATCACTAGAATATAGTATTTCTATACCTTAGTAACAGCTAACAAACATGGAATAAGTAAAGAAATTATCCTGACAGACAAAATGACCATTTTGACTCAGGAATTCACAAAGGAGAAGATGGAAGTCAGAAAGAACAACCTGTGGTTTTTGTTGTTTGTTTTGTTTTGTTTTGTTTGGGGCAAGCAAATAAAACTAAGATATTTTATTTTCCTGTCCTTGGGTTATTTATGTTGATAAAAACCCAAAGTCTTTATTTGGGTAGTTATTCAAATATTCATACAGTATATGACTTCTTAACAAAATGCCTCCGTCTCAAGCACAAAAATTTAACAGGAAAAAAATTTCTCTTTCCTGAAGTCTTTAACGTTTCTTAGATCACAGTTTTATCTTTCTTCTTAGGTATAGCTCTGGAAAAGCCGTTTGAATGCAAAGCCCTGACAAAATACCTGCCTTTTAAAAGATGCTAATGTAACATGCGAGAATAGGAGGTCCTCTGGGGGAAGGGCGCGAAGGGGTCTGGAAAACGGGCATCAGAGGGCTGGTTCGCCTCCTTCACCTTGCCAATTGATTAAAGCCTCTCTTAAACCTTCATCCTAAACCCGGAGCATTAATTGCTAAGCTGTTTTTAAACAATCAGTATTAACAGTCTTCAGTCTCAACCCTGAGTCCCCTGAAAAGCTGTAGTTGAAGTCTGCGTATTCGGCGTGATGGATTAGTATTTTATTTAAAATAGAGCCATAGGAGCCCTTCCCTGTTTATGTGAGATATAACCCTCTGCGTACGTAGCGCCAAGTCCTAGAGAAACCGCGGCTGTAAATTAACAGTCCTTAGCAATGTCATTTTGAAGAAACCGACGAAAGAGGAAAGTGCACCAACCACTTAAGAAAACAAAGCAGTGTAGACGAACCCAAAAGCGTGCGTTTCCTTCGGCCGAGGGCGGCCGGGGACGGGTGCCTGAGGCAGAGCTCCCGGGAGGCACGTTCCAGCGTGAAGAGCAGCAGACCCGCGCCCTCGCAGGCTCCGCTTCTGCAAAGCAGTGGGCGCTGGGGTCGGGCGCGTGGCTTGGCAGGCAGAGCACAGCCATCTACACATACTGGCTCCTGGAGTGCACGCTCAGGGGCTTCCTCTCCGTGTGAGAGCTCTTGGGGGCCGGGCGGTGGGAGGGCAGGGCGTACCTGTAGCTCCTGCCCTCTGCGCGGACGTAAGCGACAGACGACAGGACGGCGCCGGCAGCCACCAGCGCCAGCGCAGAGGCCCAGCCCAGGTAGAGGGCGGCCCCCAGCTCCCGCTTCCGGCCGTCGTCCAGGGTGGGGTTGTAGAAATCTCTGATGATGGATCTGGCGACCCAGCTCACGGGGGTGAGCACCACGACGCCCGCGATGATGAACGTGATGCCGGCTGCCAGCAGGATGGGACTCTTGGCCCTGTCGTTGTCCCCGGTGCACCTGGTGCACTTCATGCCGAGGACAGCTGTCGTAAAGGCCAGGAAGGACAGCACGGCCGCCGCGCACATCAGCCCCCGGGCCGCCTGCAGGTTGCGGGGCAGAGCCAGCAGAGAGTCGTAGACCTTGCACTGCAGCCGGAAGACGGCCTGGCTCTTGCAGCTCATCCACAGCCCCTCCCAGAGGTTTTCAAACACCACCAGGTTGCCCCCGATGAAGGCGGACACTTTCCACTGAGGCATGATGGTGACGGCCACTGTGCCCACCAGGCCGAAACCCCCCAGCACCAGTCCGGCGTACTGCAGGGCAGAGCTGGCCATCTCCTCCGGGGCTGTCTGAGCCGGTGGACTCCTGGGCCGGCGAGTCTGCTCGGACACCGGACGCTCCGAGTTCCAGGAGAGAGCGGTGCTGTCCTGGAACAATGAACCCAGGGCCCTGTGGGTTTTCAAATAAGAACTGCTCGGCCACTTCTAGCTGCTTCCAGATTAAACCCAGTGTTGACTGGCTGGGTTCCCCCCGCCCCTTTGACAGGTAAACTCACAAATCAGGTGGGGCAACTTTCTTGGCCAATAAAGGACGGATGGGAACCCAGCTGTGTCTGAACCGACGAGAGATACTTGGAACGGCTGGACCTGCACAGAAACATTCTTTGTGCTTCTCAGTTTTCCAAGAAGGCAGCGGCCGCGTGTCGGCCTGTGGGCATAATCCGGAGTCTCGCACAGCCGGCAAGAAACGCACCAATCCCCTGTGCCATGAGCAGGTCCAGCCCGTGCGGGCGATTCTGAAATTCTGCGTCTGAGCTGCCTAAGAAGCTCCCCAGGACCCGTCAAAGTGCCAGAGAGAAAGGGCAGCGGGGACGAAGGGTTCCTCTGCCCTGGGGGGCTCTCGGGATCCAAGTGGTCAAGTTCCTTTGTCTACAACTTTAAAGCAGGCTCACCGGGGTCAAGGGAGGGAACAAGCAGCGCCAAGGGACCAAGGCGGTCGTTACACACACAAGGGTGTCGTTTACGGCACCGGGAACGTTGTTTTCTGTTGAGCCAGGAAAACTGTCTCCTGGTGTTTGAACCATAATTCATAAGAAAAAAAAAATTGTGCAAGAAAAAAAGAAAAACCCATTGGAATCTGAATCTTGATTTACAAGAAAAAATGTGAAAAGAAAAAGGAATCTATGTAGTTTTATATCGGCGGCACTTACGACAGTGTTCAAGTGGCCAAGCGAGTCACCGAGTGCAGCTCCTGTGTCTCTCTCTCTTCGCTGCTCTGCCTTTTTAGGCCAAAGCGACTACAATTCTGCAGATGGTACAAGAGCCTATACAAATGGCTAATATTTCTAAATAAAACTGTTATAGGACAAGGTGACTGGAATCACTGAACTACATTGTATTAGGTGTTAAGTCAGCTGGCCTTTAATACCGCCCTGCTGCGGGAAATAGAAGACACCAGGCGTAACTCAGAACTGTCTCCCCTTAAAATTCAGAGCAGCCGACGTGGATGGGTCTGCCGTAGGTATGTCCGTGTCGAGGGAAGAACCGAATGTGACCGAGAGCCCCAGAGAGAAAAGCCTGCTCACAGGGGAGCCCGGCCTTCCCCTCGGGAGAGCGCCCGTGTTTCTACATCATCAGAAGCATGATTTAAGGTTAACAATTAAATCCACTCAATTCGATTCAGTTGTGCTAAGCCCATAACCCAGGCACATGTTTTCTCTGCGAGGACACACCACGTCCCTGCCTCGGTCCCCTCGGCTTTGTCACGCTCCCTCTCACAGAGATCGATCCTGAACCAACAGCAGTTTAACCTGGGCTTCCCAAAATGCTCACCACTACCTGACACAGTGTTTGCTTCTGTCAGTCAAGTAGTTGCCCGTTTCTATTGTTTTTTGTATTTGTATTCATTTTCTTCTGCTTTGTTGACTGTTTCCAACCCGTATTTATTTTTAAATTATTTTTCACTGTTAATCAACTATCCTTGGCTGACCATCAGGTGGACATATCAATAGGTCTCTTGGTTTGTTGCTCCCAAAATACTATGGTGCGTCGCTACACGCCCTTGAACTCCTACGCTGCCCGCCCGTCACGGCGGCCACTGCTCATGTTCTTGGCCCTCAGAGGCACGCTCCTTGGTGGCCACCCCCCTCGTTTGCCCCCCGCCATGATTCACATTCAATGGCGCAGCTTAAAAACGAACCCTTCCCTGGACAGCAATTGTCTAGGGGCTTTAGTCAGCTTTTAAAAACACCACAGACGGGGTGGTTTAAACAGCAGAAATTAATTGTTCACAGTTCTAGAGGCTGAGAAGTTGAGACTTTCCAAGTTTAAATAACTGGCCCAAAACCCCGGGGCAGGACCTCAAAAGTTTCAGACGTTCCAACCCACTGCGTGGAGCCCACCAAGTCAACAACTGCAAAAGCGTGATCTCTTGCCAGTCTCTGGACTGAAGTGCCGCCCCTTGGGGCTTTTCTCACTGAGCAGGACAGAAAGAGAGAAGGTATCTCTATTTCCTAAAACGAGAGCCACTGTGCAGTATGAGAAGTCGTAAGGCGGACATGTATGAGGCCACCCACCCGCCGCACACGCCCCCACCCCAAGCACACGGGGTGGCTGTGAGAACCCCGGAGAGGACTTTTCTCCTGTAAAGTCGGGGTGAACAGGGCAGGGAAAAGTAATTAACCAGGCAAATAGAGCTAAACCATGTTACTGATTAATTTACAAAACAATTAACTTTCCACTTAAAATTTAAATTAAGATTCGGCCTGCCTCAGGCGAGCAGTGTTTGCAAAGTTTAATAGGGTTAGACATTAAGCGCCTTACGAGAACCAGCCTCCGACTGCCCTGGGCAAGAGTGTTACTGGGACGGCGGGCACGGCGCTCAGCTGTTACAGGAAAAGGACAGAAAACATTACAATCTATTACAACGGGCCGGACGTGCTAACATCTTTTCAATCAGCATAATAAGAAACTGTGAAGTTGCACAGACTTTTCTATCCAGTATTCATAGAGATTCTGTCATTTTTGTCAACTTTTCAAACTGGTGTCTCACAACATATCTCCCGAACACCCCGCTCTGTCCAACCAGGGCGCTCTGTGTGCAGGGCACTGTGACAGGTTCTGGGGCTCGAGACACGTAAGTGGGGGGTCTCTACTCTCCGTGGTCTCTGTGCTCGCAGCTCTGCGGGCCGTGGCGGGAGAACTTCGGGGTCAGCAACTTGGTCAGACCTGAAGCAGGTCATTAAAAAAAAATAGTGTCAATCCATGATCACACAGCTTTAAAAATACTAGCTGTGTCTGTTCCCACAGGACAGAAACTCCACCCCCAGTCCTTTGCGTGTAGACCCTTTAAAGCACGGGCGGGAACATTAAGAACTACCGCTTCGGGGGCCTTCTGGTGGGGCGCCCGTATGCCTTTCCACATGTGCGCCTCGCCGGCCCCCAGTCCCCGAGTTCGCCCCACGCTCGGACCACAGAAGACATGGGGACACTGCGCAATGCATCCAGCCAGGGTCATGAGTTTGGGGCTGATCTGGGACAATTAACTTTGTCATATTAAAGCAAGTCATTAAAAATAATAGTAATTTCTTCCTGTGATCATGCAGCTTTAAAAACTGCAGATTTTTTTTAAAACCCCATTTGCTAGTTCAAGGTGAGACACTGCACCAAGGACGCAACCAGTCCTGTTCCCCTCGAAGGAGCTCAGCGTTGCTGCACGGAAACGTGAGAACAGCCTAGCTCGCCCCCAAAACAGACCGACATAAACGGTGGGCAGGCACCTGGGGCCTTGAAATAAACCCGAAGAGCCCGTGACAAACACCCCTGAGAGTGTGGGCGCCTTCCGCAGGGGCCAGCTGTCCGGGCCACGGAGCCTCCTGGTGCACGCTGCCCTGGTTCCCAGCGTCCCTCCTCCACCGCGCCCCTCCCTCCCCCGCCCCAACGCCCAGGGCGGCTGCTTTGGAGTTCCTGCTGCAGGAGCCCCAGTGTGGTTATTGGACCAGCTTCTGGAAGTCCCTCAGGCAGACCGCGCTAGCCCTCTGGTCCCCAGCGGCATCTGCTCTCATGCCTTTGCTGCCAAACCGGTTTGTCCTGTGGATCAAAAAGGAGCCACACACTCACCCTGACAAGCCCAGGGAGGGGGATGGCGGAGGTTGGGGGGGGCGCTGCCACACTCAGAGGCTGAGACCTCCACACAGGACGGTCTGAGCCCAGAGCTTCCTGACCACACAGCGGGGCGGGGCGCGGGGTCACATCAAGGTCGGTAGCTTCCTTGACAAGGCCAGCTGAGCCTGTCTGTCGCATCTAAGACAAAAACCTTCGCCATGTCAGAGTGCTGCCCTTTCCCGGGCCCCTCAGGCCTCCACCTCCCACCTGAGGGGGGGGGGTGCCCAGAGCCCCTCAGGGGACCTTGTTCCCCCAGCACCGGCTCTGTGTGCTGCAGTTCTTAACCATTAGCTACCCCGTGCCCGCCCGTGTAGAAGAAGGGGCGTCTCTCCGCCTGCCTCTCGATCCACTCCCACCCCCTTCGGCTGCCCCCCAGCCCCGGGTTTCGTGTGCCCTCCTTTCGTCTCCTCCTGCGTCTGACGCATAAAATAAGCCGCCAGACCGCCGTTCTCCAGGGCACTTTCTCAACTCAGAAAGCTCCTCTACAGGCTTGGCTGTTTCTCTCCTTCCGTGTCAGTCAGTCCCGTCCAGCCCGGCCGCGCTCGGGGCCAGGAGCCCGGGGCAGGGAAGGGGACGCGGAGTGCGCACATGGCAGCAGGACAGGACGGCAGGCCGGTGGGTCTCGGTGACCCGCCAATGCCCACGTTCTGCCGGTGAGGCGCAGGGCCCCACAAGGGCAGGTGCCGCCGGGCCCCTGCCACCCTGGTCCCAGGGGCTCGCCTGGGGCCCCCGGGGGCCCAGGCGACGCTGGCCCCCTCAGGCCACACAGAGGAGCTGCGGTCTCTGCGCGCCGCCCCGCCCCCCCACCCCCTCGCGACCCGGGCGACGGGGGCACCACGGCCCGGAAAGCAACCTGCTGCCTCTGCGTCGCTAACGCTCGTTTCCCCGGGGAACGAAAATGCTGTGGGCAGCGCGGCTTTGTCTTTTTCATGGGTGGATCTCGGATGGCCGGGCCAAGGACGCAACCTTGGTGCTGGTTCTAGGAGGGGCTCGGGAAACACACTGTAAACGAATGAATGATGTAATTTAAGAAAAACTAAGCCCACGAGACTTTGTTAATCTCCCCTATAAGCAAATCATGTAATTTTTTCAGCCTTTTTGAACCATCTAAAATACCACCCGACTCGGGCTCTGCCAGCGTCTTACGCACTGAGCTCCGCCCTCTGAGGGTTCAAACAACGGCCCGGAGACCCACGCATTTTGCTGCAGCTTTCTCCACGCGTCTCCAGTGCGCTCTGCAGGTGCACTTACTTTTTTTTCATGTATTCTACCCCCCTTCTCTCATCCTGTACACAAATCTCCGTTTTTTTACTGCTTGCTCTCACCAGCCTAACACTCCTCCAATTATCGGGACAAACACTGGCAGAGTAGGAGTCTGAGCTACCATTTTTATTGAATATATAATTTTAATATACCGAGTAATTATTAATTATAATTTTTCTTCTCTAATTATACTAACTAGGATAGAAAATATCCAACATAGGCTCCTAGGCGATTAATGAAAATGAATCAACTTACACATCTTTTAATTGTAGAAAACCTGTGTTGTAAACTGTTTACGTGGCCTCTGACTGTAAAAGCAGTTTACCCCCCACCCCCGCCCCCCGCTCTTTAGGAACTGTTCCAGTGCATTGGGGACCTTTATTTTTCTTTCATCGTCTTCGATTAGAAGTCTTATGAACTTCATGATGTTGCAGGAAGGGGTTTCATTTGGAAGACGCATTACGCTAATTAAGCAGCAACTCCAGTGGCACCAGCATACCTTTCTCAACCTGCCGCACTGCGAGCTCAGAGAGGACAGGGAGAGGTGGAATTCCACGGCGCGTGAGCGAGCAAAAGTTCTGTCCGTGAGCTGTTGTCGGAGACTTACTTGGGTTCCAGTGCACAGACCAAGCTGTAAAACTTGAAACAGTGATTTTATTTTAAAATATTAAGGCACTTGCATGGCTTAACATCTGTGGTTCTGTGTTTTCCTTATCTTTCAATCAAATCTTGTTTCGAATTTCATGTTATTTTGAATAACTATTTTTAGAAGTAGCAACATAGGAAAAGCTTACTGAAATATGCTTTGGTATCTCTGACTGTGGACTGTGACTCTCTTGGGGACCGTAACCCCGCGGTTGTGTATACGTAAGTGGTGGGCCCACAAAGGAGCGACTTTCAGATTCTTCTTCATAAACTCTCTGTCGGTTGGGTTCTGTACATGAGATATGTTTATGTAGTACAAGAAAGAAAGTACAGTTTTGCATGCAATATCTACCTGAATGCAAATACAATTTTTAGTGTTCACTTGAAATTTGGAAATTAAAAAGTCCCCTTTGACATAGATTCTGAAATTTAAGAAAAGATCCCCTGGTGGTCCTGGTGTCACTAGGAAGGGACACTGTCCTCACACAGACACTCTCAGTGGACCCTGACGTCATGCCGGGGAGCACCTGGGACAAGCTGACAGTGAAGCACTCTCTCTCGCAAAGACCAGGCCAAAGGCAGGGCAGCAGCACATCTGGCGTGGCCGCCCGGTGCCCTGGCCAAGCGCCCTTGAACGTCGCCCCTCACCGCACCTTCTTCATCTGGACACCTGTCACGTCCAATGTCCACACTCTATCATCTTCTACTCCAGGCTGGAAATCCAGTCGCAGCGAGCCCTCGTGTCAAGCCCTGGTCATTACAGAAAATGTGACATCAATCAACAAAGTGCAATTCTGGAAGACCTCTCAAGTTCACTTCCCATCCAGAGAGCAAGTTTCCTGGCTTAAACAGTCCCAGTAATTAACAGCTTGACTCAAATGGGTTTTTTTTTTAACTCTAATGTCATTTTAAGTCTTTCATTTGTTTATCCATTCATTAATTTGTCAAATGTTGATTACTTGTTACACTATGTGTGAGAATAAACTCTAAATGGATTAAAGACTTAAATGTAAAACCTGAAACCATAAAAATCCTAGCAGAAAACCTGGGTAGTAAAATCACTGACGTTTCTGAGTATTTTTCCCTAATATATCCTGCTGGGCGAGGCAAAGAAAAGAAAGTGCAAACGAATGGGACGACATCAAACCGAAAAGCTTCTGCACAGCACAGGAAGCCAGTCAACAAAATGGAAAGACAACTTGCTGAATGGGAGAATATATTTGTCAATGACACATCCTATAAAGGGCTGCTATCCAAAACTTACAGAGCATTCACATAACACAACACCAAAAAACAAAGAATCCAATAAAAAAAAAAAATGGGTTGAGGACCTGAGTAGACACTTCTCCAAAGAGGACACACAGAGGGTCAGTAGGCATATGAAAAGATGCTCAGCATCACTGGCCGTCAGAGAAATGCAAATTAAAACCACAATAAGATACCACATCACACCTGTCAGAATGGCCACCATCAGTAAATCCACAAACAACAAGTGCTGGGGAGGGTGTGGAGAAAGGGACCCTTGTGCACTGCTGGTGGGAATGCAGACTGGTGCAGCCGCTGTGGAAAACAGCGTGGAGTTTCCTCAAAAAACTAAAAATGGAACTACCTTTTGACCCAGTGCTTCCATTTCTGGGAATATATTCGAGGAAACCGAAAACACTAATTCAAAAGGATACGTGCACCCTGTGTTCACCGCAGCGGCATTTACGGTTGCCGGGGCGGGGAGCAGCCCGAGTGCCCATCACCAGATGAGCAGACAAACCCACTGTGCTCCATGTTTAACAACAGACCGTTACTCAGCCATAAAAAGAAGGAAATCTTACCAGTTGCAACAGTGTGGATGGACCTAGCGGGTGTCATGCTAAGTAAAATAAGCCAGACAGGGAAAGACAAGTGCCATGTGATCTCGCTTATATGTGGAATCTAACGAACAAAATAAATGAGACAGAAACGCCCAGAGACAGAGGACAGGTGGATGGTTGCCAGAGGGCAGGGGGTCGGGGAGTTGGGTGAACAAGGTGAAGGGACTGAGGAGCACAGGCTAGTAGTTAGAGGACAGGCCCAGGGACGTAAAGCGCAGCACGGAGAGCCCAGTCACTGATAGCGTGCGCGCGGCGTGCGGCGCCAGGTGGTGCCGGAAGCACCAGGAGCTCACACTGTGAAGTAGGCAATTACCTAATCAGCATGCTGTACGCCTGGAACTAACATAAAATAATATTGCGTGTAAAAAAAGAATATCATTACTTTCCTTACAACAGGAAAAATATTCCCGAAGTAAGCAAAAATCTGTACTTTGTAAGCACTGAAAAACCGGCAGGACCTGCACGACGTAAGAAAATATTGTCACGTGGAAATGTCAAGTGAAAAACAACTAGCGCCCTGTTTTCCAGCAAAACTCTGGCTAATAATCAAAACAACAACATGGATTACCCCGTGAGAACGGGACGTCTGTGTCCTTGCCACCGAGCCCCACACGGTGAACAGGGTGCAGTCCCTGCCCCGGGCACCTGCAAGGGCCGCCCAGGAGGGACCTGCTGTGCACGCGACTCGCACTGAGAACTGCCATTCAGTTGATCATGAAACCCTAGGGTTTCTAACACGGTGTCCCAAACGCAGGTGCCTGTGGGGACAAAGAGACTGAGGCAGGGCAGCTGAGGACGGGCCTGCTCCCCAGGGGGAGCAACAGCTCCCGGGACCCCGCTGGTGTGGGCCACTCGGGCATGCACCTTGGTGGTACTAGAGTTTTCCACTTTCAACAAGAAGACAGAAACCTGGGTTTTTCTGTGAAATTCTCCCATCGCCAGCAGTGTGGTTGCTGAACAGAGGAGGTGGCAAAATTTGATTCCAGGTTTGCCCGTTTTTGATGCTCGTCGAGACCCAGCAGTGCCCGTCACACTTTGCTGTCGAGTTCCTCACCTGAGTCACCACCGATCCCACTGTGTTCCAGGTTCTGCGTCAGCACCAGGCGGGCAGGGCCAGGTCCGGCCTCCGCAGGCTGTGGCCAGCACCAGTGGCCTGAGGAGAGGGCCCAGGTCTCCCCAGAAAAAGGTGCTGCACAAACCCACGCTGGTGGCTGGTGCTACCTCTGACCACGAAGGACCGCCCGGCAGGCCCGCCTGGTCATTTGGCTCTGCACAGCGCGGAGGGAGCAGTTCAAGGGGGCCCTTGCCGACGTCTGGATTTCCCCCAGAAATAACACACGTGCGATTTCTTCATCTGAGAATTACGTAGAGGGGTTTGCAAATCTCCCACGGAAAACGCAAACCCACTCTCTACACGCGTCTCCATTTTAAAGGCAACCTTAATAATTGACAAGCGGTTCATATTACTTTTTCCGGATCCAAGACATTGTGGAAACCTGAGGTGCCACTAAAATACTAGAAAAGCAGGCTGGCTGGTATGTGTTCGGGTTCTTTTATGAACACGATACCAAGCCTTCCCACCCCCCAGATGGCACAGGCTCGCCCCAGACGGAGATGACAGTGAGGGAGACCCCTCTGCTGATCCTTCCCGGCTCTAGGGTCCCTAACCCGAGGACGGGGCTGAAGCTAAACCGGCTTCTGCAGATTCACGCTTCCCTAACAGAAGCGTGTTATACAATATACCACCGCTGGCCAGACCAAACCCACAGCAATGTCTGCTGACGTATTTCATGCTCTTTCTCGTTTCCTGGTTCTGCCGGGGCTGAGGAATCACAGGTCAATGTCATCTGTCCTTCACGCTGGTGGCTGAGATGTGCTCTGTCCCCAGCCTCGTTGTCACTGTGCTCCTCTGGGCCTGCACCTGTCCCCACGGCGGAGGCGTTCCCAGGAGACCCCGACGGCCCGGTGTCAAAGAGGAGGACGGGCCGATGTGCGAGGAAGAACGCGATTCAGCCAGACGCATCACCCAGGGATTCTAAGAGGGCTCCCTCGAAGGCTGTGCATGAGAGCCATAAACTCGTCCCGGCCTGCTTTCCCCCGAGAAAGATCAGCGGTCCGCTCGGGGCTAATTAAGTCCGGCTAACTGCCCGTCCGGCTCGGACCCGCGGCCAGGGCCTGGGCGCTGACTGGAGGCGATTTTGCCCATCCCCCAAGCGAGACCAGAGGTGCACATGGAAGGCTTGGCTCTGGGGCGGGACGAGCACAGCTTCCGAAGCAAGTCGGTGAGCGGCGCTGTGAGGCATTGCTCCCCGGTCGACAGCAGCTCCAGAAATAAAGCCTCTTCCCCAAGTACAAGAAATGTCGAGTGCCGGGAAGGTGTTGCCTATAGGAGCTCTTTACTACACAACTACCCTCTGTACTCTGTGCTTTCTGTAGACAGCTGATGTGCACATTAATTTAACAACAACAACAACAACAACAAAAACCCCTTCTGCTAGAGACCAAACCCTGCGCCCCAAATTTGTAAGCTCTTCTAGCGGAATCTGCCGTAAGGCTCGAGATGCAAAATGCCCCGCCCCGGAAACGATTGAAGGAGTATTGTGAAATCATGTCTTCATGTACACACATTAAGATGATTCGGAATTCTCACGGCGAATTTGAAGCAGAGCTGGTACAAAACCTTCTTTTGTGACCGGCGATAATAAAATAGCATGCTAGGACGAGACTGCAGTATTCGCTGTCTGGGTTTCGGATCTGTTGTGTCCCACGTGGCTCATTCCCCCGGGACGGATTTATCTGACAGTGGCCTTTCAGTCTTGATGAACATCGAAGGGATAGTCTGAACGCTCAGATCAGGGTGCCCCGAGATTACACAGGCTGTTTCACATCCTCCCCCCGGCTTTCTCGACAGCGTGGGAAAGTAATGCGGGCTTATGCGTTTATTCCCCACACACCGCCCGGACACGTTTTGAGGTGTTGGCTTATAAGTTCATTAAAATGCCAGATACACTATCATTATTTTTTTTAAAAAAACCAACAGACACAGGAAGATGATGAAAGTGCACGACTCAATTAATATTTGAATGTATGTCTCCCCTGTAAAACTGAAACTTGGGTAACACCTTAATTTGTATCCAATAACGTGGGTGCAGAATTTACTAGTCTGGGCTCTGGGAAGCAGGCAGCTGCCTACCGACCGAAACAGCATGGCGTCTTCCTGGAGCCCTAAGATACTCTCCTCCTCCCGTGGCCAATCATGTTTCTAAATGCTGTAAGATGAGAACAGGGCCCGGGCTGGTGTGGCTCAGTGGACGGAGCGCCAGCCTGCGAACCAGAGGATCGCCGGTTTGATTCCCACTCAGGGCACAGGCCTGGGCTGCGGGCCAGGCCCCCAGTAGGGGGCGCGTGAGAGGCAACCACACACGGATGTTTCTCTCCCTCTCTTTCTCCCTGCCTTCCCCTCTCTCTAAAAATAAATAAATAAAATCTGTTAAAAAACAAAAAAGAATTTATACTTAGCATAATATCAGGTTATGTGCCAGCCACTACAGGCCATTGTGTACATTATCATAGTTGGTAAACATGCCTTTTTCCAATGGCATTTTTTCTAAAGCCCAACTAATTTAAATAACTTGCTTGAGACTGCAGAGCTTGTAGGGGATCTACATGGATTAAACTCCAAAATCACCCCTTTTGTGACCTATTTTGTTCTTTCGGAAGGAGCAGTCACTTACGAGTAACTTGGGCGTTATTGCTTAATCGATGACTAACAGCCTGAACCATGTTTTCAGGTATTAACAGATATGTAGGTATCATATGACATAAACATGTTTTAGGCTTTGAAGAGAACATAAATATTCCATTTAAACCTCATAATATCTATGGAGGAGGGTATAGTAGGTGGCACCATCTAAAATTTATAAGTGCAGAAACCGAATTCAAGAAAGCATATAATTAACCTAGAATCACAGTCAAGAACTGACAAAATTTGTCTTCTAACTTTAGATCTACTTTTCCTAACACACAGGTTCACCTAAGGTAGAATCTTGTAGTCAAATTATACCCACCTGTGTCCATCCCAAAGTCCTAATCTCAGATATTTTAAAACCATGAAAAACAGTTAACTAGTCATTGTAAACTAGCGAGCACTAACCACTTGCAGGAAGGAACTTCAGTTTTTTGTCTGGGACACGGAAATGATAGGCCATTTGCCATCAGTTTGGCAAAAAATAATGACAGGCAGGAGCTTTTAAAGAAATAGAATATGGTAAATGTTTATTCGAGTCTTAGAGAAGATTGATCTGCTTCCACTCCATCCCATCAGTCAAGAGAGATTGTGATCTGAACTTTGTAAATCGGGGTCATGGATGACAGGAGAAAGTAATCAATATGAGAAATCGCCTTCACATGTGCGCCGTCACACATCAAAAGCCCATGGTTTTACTTCTCGGGATGAGCTCACACGTGGCTGGGTGGTCAGCAGCAAGCAATGTCCTCCAGGGGGAGGCGACAGATTCCCATCTGCTGGGACACCCGCGTGCCAGGACAGCCGTGTGCTGGGACACCCGTGGGAAGAATCTTCCCAAACAGACAGGCTCCTCAGAGCTTTGGGAGAAATAAAATTAAGTGATTTAACTGGTGATGTTAAATACTAGTTAATATATTTTGATAAACATGACATGATAGAGAATGAAAATTATTTCATAAATTCAAACAAATTAATGTATGAGGTTTCTAACGGGTTTTATGGCCGAAACTGGACTGAGGCTTTGCCTGGGAGCTCATCTTCTGTCTTCCGAGGGGGGCCTGTGTTCAGGAGGCGATCACTGCAGAGGCTGAGAAGCTCTGATTTAGGAGGAAAATGGGGCATTTGGAGTAGAACGTGGAGCTTTGTTCATTTGTTTGTTTTTTAATGGAAGCAGTGGGCCAGGGAAACGCTGGGGAGATTTAAGAAGCAGCTCTTTCAGGTCAGGAACCTGGTTGCATGGCAGGGTTCTCTAAGACCCGACGTCCCAGGGACTCCAAATGTGTCACCTTTTAGTTACTACTTCAGGAATCTGAAGACACAGCATTGAAATCTGCAAAAATAAAAAAATAAAATAAATAATAAATAATAGTAATAAAATAAAAAAATAAGGCGTGCTCCTCATTGAGCTATTCGTGAAGTTCAGACTCCAATCCCAAACTGGGTGGAACAGGAGGCAAACGGAGGCTCCTCGTCTCCCACCACTGAGCCCCGGAAGCGGAATGGAGTCATGGCTTTCGAGAAACCGCGCCATTACGTTGTCGGCCCGACACCCAACTTCAGAGAAGATTCCCGGCCTCTAAAGCCCACACAGCTGGGAGGATGTCTGAGTGCGGAAGCCTCTGTGTCGTTGTTTTTTTTGTTGTTTTTTTTTAAGGAAAGCAAATAGGGAGCCGATTTTAATCAACAAGAAGACCAAGCACCACAGAATATTTGAGATATGTAAATGAAGTTCAAAATCATCTTGAAATTGAAGAAGGTGTTTGCATGCCGGGCAGTGGCCAAGGGCACCTCGACTTCTGTGGAACCCTGGGAGTAGAGAGAGTCCCTGGCAGGGCAGACGGGGCGGGGGCTGCCTGCACCTCGAGCGGCTCCAGAGGGGCTCTGGTGAGGCTGAGTGGTCTCTCCGATCGGCGACACACGGTGGGCGACAGGGCAGCCAGCGGCCATGAGGAGAGGGGCCGCTGTGTTTTCATTCAGATGAAGATGCTTACGTTGTTTCGAGGCTGAAGTTAACCCAGCCAGAAAGAGGCCACGTCAAACGGGGTCTTCTGACTCCTGACTCAGAGAGCCAATGTTTTGTGTCCCTTTCATGGAAACGAACTTCAAATCTATGGCACCTGAAACACCAGTTCAGGGACGGAAGGTGCAGGCAGGCCTCGCAGGCGCTGTGGGTCCAGCTGCAGGCCCCCGTCAGAACGCGGGTCACCCAAGCGTCTGGCTTCCCGTGCGTGGAAAGGCTGCGTCTACACCTCGCGGTGTCTGTTAGCTGTGGCATCACGTGTAAAAGAAAAACAATGGGCAGACCTTAATTAAAAAATACTTTCTTGCTAAAAAAAAAAAAAAGCTGACCATCACCAGGACCTGTTAGAAAAATGATGCCAGTAGACTGACTTGATGCTGGGTCTCCCCAAACCTTGAACTGGTAAGAAGCTACTGTTCCAGTGAAGCTCAACTAGGCTGCGTTTATCGACCATGAGGCATTGTTTCCTTCAGTGGGAACACCTAACGGTCACACTGAGTGTACGATTTTGTACAGCAGATAGTACATACACTTAATAAGGACCCCCGTTACCGGACTAAAGGGGCCCATTGCCTGCACGCATCAAGGCCCAGTCAAACGCAAGCAGGAGTTTGCAGCCAGAAAATAAAGGTCGGTCTGTTGAGGAAGTGGCACAAAGTCCGGAGTCACAGGTGAGCGTGTCCTCAGAGGCCTGGCTCCGCGGTGACTCCCAAGGGACAGGTCCACAGGGAGGACCGTTCATCACAGTGGCTGAGAGAGCTGGGGTCGTGGGCACAGAGCGCTGCCCATTGCATCCAGGCCTGAGGTCAGCTGCCGCAGTGGTCCCCCTGGTCTCATGGGCCTGGGGCTGAAGTGTAACTAAGGGCAAGATGTTCTCTTGGGCTTGACTACAGCTCCGCTTCCGTGGTCAACAGCCCTGGGGCCAGGTTCTGACGTTCCATCCTGACCAGAGCGTGATGTTCTAAGGGCTTAATGATTAAGGAAGGGACTGGGCGGACCGAAAGGAGAAAGCGCCATGGTAAAGAAGTAGGCTTTCTGCCGGAACACACGTGTCGTTATGCACGTTCATAATCTGAAAGTATGAAATCGTGGGGAAGACGCCAACTTCCCTCTGCCCCTAAGGTTCCTCTAATAACCAGACACAACACAGATCAGCCGGAGCGAATAACCAAATGTAAAACACACGGAGGAACGTGAGCGCCGCACACGGGCGAGTCAGAGCCCCGCACGCGCCGGGGCTCAGAGCTACAAATGGGGTCGGAGCCAAGAGGCCCGGAGCTGGGGAGGAGGCGAGGTGCCTCTGGGTGGCTTCGAAGGTCGTTGCGGGATGTGAGAGGAACAGACATTTAGTAAGTAAACGCAGGTCAAAGAGGCGATCCCGGCAGATCTCCCACGGTGAGCAAGGCGGCTGACTCAGGTGTGTTCCCGCAGGCAAGGGCGGGGCGTCATTTCTCTTGAGGCTGAGGTTGCAGATGCCTTTAGCTCAAAACAGTCTGCGGGGCAAGGAGGTCCACCTTGGGGTGACTCGTTCTGAGCTCCCAGGAGACATGCGGTTCCGCACAGCTTCAGGCGGGTGGAGGCGCAGCGTCGGGCTCCCGCGCCGGAGCGCGCTCTCAGCCGCGGGCGAGGGCGGCGCTGCGGGCGTCCGACCGACGGCTGCGTGCTCTTCGCCGGCTCTGTGCGTATTTTCTGCGCTCCTAATTAAGCTCGATTTCTCAAAGCTCCCTTACCTACAAAGATAAACACCGAAACTAACTGCCTGAAAAATAACTAGTTAGTTGTAAAATTATGAGACCACGTGCAGAGCTCTATATTTATTTAATATACACAAAAATTTGTGCCGAGGGGTGCACCCTTCTTATCCATCTTGTTGCCGCTAATGCCACAGTAATATAAGTGTGTGAAGGCAGAAAAGAGACACCTTGGTTCTGAAGGAACACTTCTTAGTGTCACATGCTAAATGCTTGTTCAGAAAATAGCTTCAAAGGATGCATAATGATGGTTAAATATTCACATTCTATCCCTGTCTATTATAATACCTTCCTTTTTTGGTAATGAGTAGTGATGCCTTCTTAATTATCACAAAGCTTCTCCTTAACGGAGTCCCTTCCTTTGAGGCACATTGTGAAGAGGGATTTTCACACTGGCTTTTATTATGTGTTAAAAAACAAACCATGAAGATTTATTTTATGGCTCACCTTAGCTTTTGTTCAGAACAGTAATTCATTTTTCAAACCATAAAATATAAAACTGACTTCAGAGGAAAGGAAACCTGAAAAAATACTAAAATTAAAAATGGTTAAAACATGAACAACGATATGTTGTCTAACGAAGTAGGACCATCGAATTCGTTACAGATTACGACGCCAGCGGGGGACCCGCGGGGCTGAAACCCTGGGCGAGGGTCCGAGTAAGAGCTCAACCGTTTGCGTGTCCTCTTACGTGTTTTCCGCAGAGAAGACAAATGGGTATTTCCCCTGAAGTGATTCCAGATGAGGAGGGACCACTAAAAAAAGCTAGTGGTTGTCATCTATCGCAAGTCTCAGATTTTCACGCATTTGTCTGCGACACATTCTAGCCTTGCAGGACCCTTTAGCTAAGCCAGGAGGTCGCAGCGGTGAAGCGTGGGTTCCTGCTTCCCCTCGGCTCAAGCCGCTTTCGGCGGGTGGGTTATTGCAGCCAAGGAAACTGCAGTGAGCCCCCCGTCCTTTCGTCTTTGAACTAAAATTAAAGATGAAAAAATACTTACGGAGCTTATTCTTATTCAAAACATTGCTATTTGCTGTCGTATTTAAAATGTGGTACTTCTCACCCTGGCTGGTGCAGCTCAGTGGATTGCTGCTGGCCTGTGACCCACAGGGTCGCCGGTTCAATTCCCAGTCAGGGCACATGCCTGTGAGAGCCAGGTCCCCAGTAGGGGGAGCCTGGGAGGCAGCCAAACATCGATGTTTCTCTCCCTCTCCCCCTTCCTTCCCCTCTCAAAATAAATAAATAAAATCTTTAAAAAATAAAATAAATTTTTAAAAATCTGTTTTTAAAAAGCCTTTTAAAAATATTGTACTTCTTGGGGTGACCCTCAAATACTTGCAAATAACCCTTTAGATTTGGGATAGATTGGACCGCGGAAAAACGTGTTGTCCCTGTTGGCCCCTTCTGTTCTAATGCCCACAGAATTCATCGACAAATGACTCTACTTACTGGCCCCAGGTTCGACCTTAGCCTCCTTTTCAAAACAATTCTCCGGGTAGCAGCGGCTTTGTGTCACACAACCGAATGGCTGTCACTGATCTTAGCCCGGCCAGCCCCGCCCCAGGTAGAGCCCTGTGCCCGGCAGCCACACCATGCCCCTCGCCGGGGCCCTCACAGACCGTGAAGCCAGAGCAGTTGGACACCAGCCAGAGAATTTACAGGGGTGCCCAAGGGTTCCAAGGCTTAACCCTGAAAGTAGATTGAGTTACGTTTAGTGAAGAAATGACCCTTTTGCTGTTACCCTGCTTTTTAAAAATTAAAAAGGGGTGACACTGATTAATAAGATCCATAGGTTTCAAGTATACGTTCTGTGATACTAAATCTGTGTATTGCACCGTGTGCCCACCACCCAAAGTCAGTCATCTTCCATCACCAAATATTTCCCCCTTCACCTCGACTACCCCCCACCCCTTTCCCTCTGCTCACCACCATGCTGTCGCCTGTGTCCTCGAGGTTTAGTTTTATATCCTATGTATGAGTGAAATCACACAGTCCTTAGATTTTTCTGTCTGACCTATTTCCCTTAGCGTGATGTTCTCCTGGTCCATCAGTGTTGCCGCAGGTGGCAGTCCTGCGTCTTCCTCGTGGCCGGGCGGTGTTCCGTTGTTCGTATGCACCACACCTCCTCTGTCCACTCCTCCATGGAGGACACTCAAGCTGTCTCCGGGTCATGGCCGCCGTGAATAATGCTGCGATGGACATAGGGGTGCGCGTATTGTTATGACTACGTGTCTTCGAGTCTTTCAGGTAGGCACCCGCGAGAGGGGTTGCTGGGTCATGTGAAAGCTCTAGTCTTCATTTCTTGAGGAGCCGCCAGACTGGTTTCCATGGGGCCCCCCCCAGTTTACGTTCCCACCTGCGGCGAATGAGGGTCCCTTCCCTCCACAGCCTCCCCAACCCTTTTTGTGGCCTGTCTTGCTGATGACAGCCATTCTAACAGGCCTGAGGTGGTCTCTCCGTGTAGCTTTGACTTGCATCTCCCTAATAGCCCCTGGGGTTGAGCGTCTTTCCTGTATCTGTTGGCCCTCTGTCTGCCTGCCTTCTTGGGAGGGGAGACTGTGCAGGCCCTCGGCCCATCTTCTAACTGGGTTGTTCGTTTGTCTGTTTGTTTGGTGTTAACTATTATGGGCTCTTTATTTTGGGGAGTAGCCCTTTCATTCTTAATCACAATCCTACTCTCAAGACCCTCAGTATTGCTGCCCTATTGGACACGAGGATCAATATTTCCAGTCCTAACTGTTGTTATATAAAAAAGCCTGTTTTGTTTTGTTTTTAACTATAATGATCATTTGAATTAGAGAATTATCAAAAATAGTACAAGGAAATAGGTATCAGTTACCTCTAGCTGTTTGGATGGTGGTTGTCTTTAACCCACGTCTAGTTCAATCTGTTTCGTTGTATGTGTTAGGAGATGTCGTGCTTAGCACACGGAGAATCGCAGCTCTCACCTGCTGGGGTTGCAGGACCCATGTTCCCAGCACCTTCTGTTCTCAAGCGCAGGACAGGGACTGGCCTACAGACCAAATGGACCTCAGTGACAGGGTATTGACAAGGTTAGCTCATCTGAACCTTCTTAATTTGCTGGATTTAAGCACATGAAACTCAAATGAAGACGGCAAGAGCATTAATCTGTGTTTAATTAACAGTGGCTGAAAATTAAGTAAACCACGTTATGCTTCCATCCGCTTTCCAGAGCCCATGATGCTAAATCAACTTTTAAAATGATAAATTATGCTTGAAGCTGTATAAGAAGTAGAGGAAAGTCGGGCAGGTGATTCCAGTTTATAATCTACGACTATTTGGCTTGGTTTCTTCTACTTCTGATCAGCTTACACATTTTTTAAAATAAAGATTTAGCTTTGCTTACAGCTGAAAGTCCCACGTTAGCGGAGCGTGGGCTGTGTCTACGTCGGTTTACGCACAGAAACTCTCCGTTTGTCCGCTGGTCGACACCCACGTCCCTCACAAGAGTCTCTCTTTTTTCCTTTTTTAAGCCAAGCACTTAATTATGTCCTTGTAATTATTTATCCTTGTCCATCCCTGTCAAACAACACACCTGTGGGGTTTTCCCTTCACTTAGAGTGGTCAGTGCGCCAGCGGCCGTCCGCCAAGCAGCCTCTGCACCCTGACATGGGATGACTGTCGGGTGCTTGCTTCCAACCCGCAATGAGACTTTGTTGCGCCGAATCAACCACCTTTGCTCGTGGAAACCTGAACAGTGGTCACTGAAAAATGACTCAGCCTTTGGTCCTTTTAAGGGGTGTGTTTTTCTGAACAATTCCTTTGCCAGGTGAGAGGCCAAGGCTAGTAAGTGTGTGCAGTGGAGGGGGGACAGACCTTTGACGTAAACCCGGGGTCTTGCCCGACTCGTCCCCGTTTAGTGAGAACCTGTTAGGGGGCGGCCTCTGGCTCAACTCCGTGGTGAGCGTACCAGGGAACCTCAAGGAAACTCAGGAGCAACCGCTCGATGCCTTGGATGAGACGATTTTATCTCCTTCATTCTCTGGGAAAACCTGTGATGTTGTGGGGTGCCCTGGTTTAGACCCGAGCCCCGTTATACTGCTAGTTTAGTGTCCAGCAGTGAGAAAATATCCTTTTAACTTTGTGAGGACAAGACTTGTACTTTCAATATCAAAAGTGTTTTCCTGAAAGTGGAGTCTTGAGTTCACCTTTGAGAGTAGACAGCTTGAAAGGGAACGACAAGCAATAAAACTTTAATGGGAACTGCAATGAAATTAAGGAGTGCGTTGGAAGACTGAGATTCCGGAAACAGGAGTGGAGCTTCTCGGCACACTGATGAGAAAAGCTGCCTTTTTCATGGGTGAGGTTGTGTTTTCCAACGCGGTGTCCTCTGACAACTGGGTTCGTGTCTGCGGTGCTGGAGTTGGGGGGGGTCTCTGAGTAGGGGAGCCCCGAGGGGATGAGCCCACGGAGGAAAGGGCCGCTGCCCCGCCAACCAGCTGTGGGGGAGCCTCGGAGAGGGGTGGCGGAGCGGAGGGTCTGGCAGGGTGGGGCAGGTGGACTGGGGGACCTGTTTGTTGTCTTTGCAATTCCTGTTTCACACCCACACTCACATACACACACACACACACACACACACACACACACCATTCTTAGTTGTTCAAGGGGATGAGTAGCTATTGCCTCTGTCTGTGCTTAGGGGCCTGTGAGTATGCGTCTGTGCGTGTGAGCTGAGCCTTCTTCCATCTAAAGGAAGATTTCGGAAGTTTCCTTAAGAAAGTGGAGCCCCATTCTGAAGCCGGCCAGCGGGGAGTGACATTTGGGGCAGACTAACGTTTCCGGAGTCCAGCAGGACGCCCGGGCCATTGTAACTGAGGTTCCAAAGTGATATTTGATCCACACAAGCCTGATGAAGCCTTAGACACTAAGGTTTGGAGGCGAGAAAGTAGCTAGAGAGTGACACAGAAGTGGTTTCCTTAACTGTTAATTCTGACCCAGGTCATGGCGAACCAGCAGGAGGACCGTCAGGCCACTAAGAGCAGCGTGATCAGCTGGGTTAAGAAAAAAATAAATGTGTTTACAGGCGCCTGAAAGCTACCGAGGAGGCCAGGGCTGCAGCAGCCGACGTCCAGAGAGAAGAGGCGCTCATCAACATGAACCTAGTGTTCTACACGGTGCCCCCGGACACAGAGGCGTGGACGGCAAGGCGCAGAAGACAAGCTACCGCGGGTGCCAACATGCAAAGGACAGGGACAGAATTAAGTGCTTGGCTTAAAAAAGGAAGAAAGGGAGACTCCTATGAGGGACTGTGAGTAGAGATGTCGGTGATCTTAGGGGTCCGAGACCCAGGAGGCATTCGGGCTACGGAAGGGGCAGATCTGGGCAGGGAGGGAGTCCTGGGAAGGGGGCCGCTTCCCCTCAAAGCATCCGTCCCCTCAAAGTGCCACAGGCCAGGAGACACAGGAGCGGAGCGGAGCAGACAGCTAAGAGGCTGAAACCCCCAAGAGGCTGAAAGCTGTGCGGCGCCACGGGCTGCTCTCCACGCTGGAGTCTCAGCACCGACAGTTGCTGGCGCACAAGTCAAGGCTTCGGCCCACGCCCCTGAAAGGTGGCGTTCTGGGGGCAAGGAGAGGACATCAGCGCGTCAGGCCGTGCGTGGACTGCGGCCGCCCCTAGAGAACCGACCGTCGGAGGGCAGCCATGTCCTCCAGTCTCACCCATCTGCCTGCCAGAAGCGAACAGGGTGATCTAGAGCCCGTACCACCTGTGCGAAGCCCGCGCAAGTTTTGTATTCAATTTCAAGTACCAGTGGTCCCAGAAATGTGGCAAAGGAGAAAATAAAGAGACCTGGAGAGGCATGTGCAGGTGGTCCAGGCGCACGGCAAGATGTTCAAACTGCACGCCCTTCTCTCACGCGAATTTAGTTGTACAAACTTTAAATGAAACGTTAACACATTAAATCTTGCCGTGTCTAAAAAAACAGTGTATCACAGACAAACCACTTTATTTTAGGATGCCTATTTTGTTTAACATTGAAAAGATGGTTACTTAAATTCTCTAAATGAAGAGAAAATGGGAAGATATTCTCAATAGATATACTAAAAAAGCATTTTTACAAAACTCCATCCTCATTTATGAAAAAAAATAAAACAACGTTGCAAACCAGGAATCGAAGAGGATTTTCCTAACCTGATAAGGGGCATCTACAGAAACCCCGTGGCAGGCCTTCGTTCGGTGGTGGAATCCGGAGATCTGCCCCCACCCCAAGCCTGAGAACGGCCGGGAAGATAGAGCCAGTGCTCTGTTCAATGCCGTGCCAAGGGCCCCGACCGCTGGAACAGTTTAAGGAGAAAAAAATGGATGAGAATTGAGCAGGAATACATAACATAAACATTCAAAATGACGTAAATACATACCGAGGTAGCCCCAAACATCCTATAGATGAACTATTAAAATAAGTAAATGAACTCAGCAAGGTCGCTGTGTATATAATGAATACAAAAATCAGTGTACTTATTTATACCAACACCAAAGTTCAAAGAAATAAAGTATAAAATAGGCTACAATTGCATGTAAGCTAACAAATCGCTGTAAATTTAAAGAAGACCTAAGTAAAAGGAGGTGTCTACCACACGGGTTGGTTGGTATAAGACGCAATATTGTTAAAAAGCCAGTTATTCCCAATCGATACATCAGTTCCATACCATCTCAATCAAAACTTCATCAAGATTTTTTAGAAATTGTCAAGCTGATTATAAAGTTTATGTGAACATGCAAAGGGCACGAAGTAGCTGAGGCAACACTTAGAGGAGAGTTTGGCTCTTTCACTGGGAGGGCGACAGCTCTTGCGGAGTTAAAGGAGCGAGGGCCCTGTGGGATCGGAGTGCGAGCAGGTGAACTGACCAATTGAAAAAAACAAACAAACAACAACAAAAAAACAGAGAATCCAGAAATAGACTCACCGGTGTGGACATTTGATTTATGACAAAGCCTTCGCTGCAGAGTCGTGGAGAAAAAACAGTCTTGCAGCCAGTGACGTTAATACAGTTGGACATCAATGAGGGACCATCAGCACGCGTGTCCCTGCTGCGCGCTGTGCACAAAGTCAGCCCCGGGACAGCAGGTAAAGCGCGTAAACTTCCAGAACATAAAGAGCAGGAATAGAGCCATGACTTAAGGGTAGGCAACAACTCTTCAGTAACTCACCATGAGCACTGAAAAAGAAAAAAATAAATAAATGGACCATGTTACGAATAAAAACCAGAAAAAAACCCTAGTCAATGAGGAAAAATGCAAACCTTAGACCATGGAAGGAAATACTTGTGATATTCTGATACATCCTAAAGGAGATACAAATTATATTTGTGATAGAGCAGTAGGTACTTTAAAACACGAGCAAAATCTTGAGCAGACACTTTGCAGAAGAGAGCGCACGGAATGGCCCAGGCACAGAAGTGGCAGCCACCCGGTCCCGCTGGTGGTCACAGAGACGGGGCCCTGCATGGCTGAGCCGGCAGACGGGAAATTCAGAAGAGGACCGGGCTCTCCTAAACCGCTAGGCGCGTGGACCTTGTCCGCACGCCATGAAAGTGTGTGGTCGCGGGCCAGTGTCTCAGGAGTTATGTTTCTAAGCACACAGCCCACAGAGGTGGGAGCGTGTGCGCGCCTGAAGTACCCGTAACAGCAACCACGCTCAGCACAGGCAACAAACGGAAACTCTCTACAGGCCCGGCACGCCGGGACACGCGGGATGCTTCCTGGCCACACCGCAGAGCGCCATTCCGCAATGGAAGTGGTTAAACCATCTGCAGGAGCCTCACTAGTGCGATCTTGAGCGACACGTGGACGTCAGAGAGCACATGCTTTATATAAGCTCAAAAGTGGGCTGCAGGACTTTGCGGTGGAAGCCGGGCAGGGGCGCCTGGGGGGCGCCCAGGCTGCAGGGCGTTCCGGGCCGCTGCCAAGGCCCTGCAGGCCGAGGAAAGGGCTCTTCCAAAGGGCGTTTACTTTGTGATGCCTCATCCGGCTGCAACGTTGAGATTTTCGTACTTTTCTTTCCATGTCACGCCTGAGTAAAGGGACGTAAAACAATAAAGAGCACAGCGTGAGTGCTCAAATGCCTCCCCAAGGGACACAGGGTTCCTGGGGAGCCGGGGGGCCGGGGACACTCCGTGGCACCTTCCATGGGACTGTGGAGATAAGTAGCATTTTCTGGGCTCAACGAGCAAAGGACTGGAACCCAAGGACCCGCAGGCGCTGAGGAAACCATCCAAGGCTGCGGCCCCGGCGAGGCGGCACCTTCCGGCCCAGGCTGAGCTCCACCAGGGCCTGAGGCTTGAAGCCCCCTCCGGTTTCGAGCCGTCTCGGAAAGAGAAACGTGGTGGAAGTTTCTGTCTGTTCTTCACCGGCAGGTTCCCCATCTCCCCTCCCGCTGCCTCCCTGACGCACAGTCGGCCCCGCAGCCCCACAGGGAAGCCCGGAATGGAAAGCAGGGGATGTCAAACTGGTTGATTCAGCAGCCCAGCCGAGGTTTGCTGGGAGAGGGAGGTTAAAACCCATGGCTGATACGAGTCTGTTAGTCTTAATGAAAGCCTTGACCTCCCCATGACTGTGGAGAAATGAGAATTCACCCCGATTTGCTCATTGATAGTGTCCCATCCGACACAGGCTCTGTGCCCCAAATTTAACCACAAAAAGCTTTAGTGTAGAGAAGAGGATGAGGGAAGAGTGCCCACAGGAACTTCAGGGATTCATTCCCTGAACCGACATAAAATACAGAGACTCAGCCCGTCTCGAGTCCATGTTAACACACTGGACGCAAATGGCATTTGCTTTCTGAGTTGACGGTCGCAAAAAGCAGCACAACCTTTTAAACCAAATGTTCATAATTTTTATATTCCAGTTATGGGACAGATACCAGTCTTTCAAACTGACGATACCTTCATTCATGAGAAAGGTTGCCTGGGTCATTCGACATTTAGCAATGCCTTCCAGAGTGGGGAGCACCTAACGTGGTTGGAATACGGTACGAGCCTACCCAGGAAATAAGTTTACTGCATTTGGAAACAAATTCATCAGCAAGTGACTCAGTGAGGACTGAAAAGGTTTATTGTAATATATCTGTAGAAGGCAGCCATATAACTAAAATGACCCAGTCACCCCATCGCCTTGGTCTGCGGTTCCTCTTTAGCAAATATGCTTCTCGCCAACTGTTTGGGGCCCCTGGGACCTTAGAGCCCACGTGACTCAGCAAAATGTGGAGAAATGACCGTTAGTCAGCGGAGGTCCGGTGCGGCCCAAGTGGGACGTATTCGCCACGGAGGGCTGGCTGAAGGGGGACGAGGGCGTTTCTGTGGAGCCAAGAGGAAGTACCCACAGAGAAAGTGCCGGTAAACAGAACACACCCGTACCTGAAATCTAACGATGTCTCTGAAAACCTGCGGTGAGGTCACATGGTGGTTAACAGCATAAACGAAAACAGACAGCATCTGTAAGAGCCTGCGCGGCGGTGGGCCGTCACGGCGCTCAGACAGACGCCCAGCGGGGACTCCGTACGCCGAGTCGGGCCCCCGGACACACGTGGCTTAGGCTCGAGCCTGAAGTATCACTTGACCTCTGACCCCAGGAAGCTCGGTGTTTGTTTCACGGGGGACCAGCATTTCCGAGTGGCCTGCACGGCGGACAATGAATGAAGTGAGGTAACGAGGTGCCTGATTATTTCTTTAAAAGTGAATTTGCAGGTGGGGCACGAACGGCTAATAGGCCCTTCGATAATCTAGCCACAGTTCCAGGTGCGGGGTCATTTGACCCATGCAGACGGCCCCGCCGGGGGTTCTCACCCCGGCCATGAGAGCAGAGCGGGGCTGGGGGCCCACGGGGTCTGCCCCTCACCCGTGACGACATCACTGGCGCTGTGCCGCAGAGAGTGTTGTCCCATGTCCCACCAGAGAGGAGAAGCCGTGGGGTCAGTTCTCGGCTCTCAAGTGGCCCCCTCACTGTCTCAGTCAGGCTCTCCAGAAAGACAGAGCCCACAGGAGACGCAGACGTGTAGGCGCATAGGTAGGTGGTAGATGGCAGATCACAGACGACAGAGAGGTGGGGAGGTAGGTGATAGGCAGGTCATCGATGATATAGGTAGAGGGCACGTAGGTAGGCTGATAGATGATAGATGACAGATGATAGATGAAAGGTGACAGATAGGCATTAAGTGATAGGTTGAGGAGAGATAGATAGATAGACAGATAAATAGACAGAAGTCTATAAATAAGGACCCGGTGACCAGCTCACGGCCACGGGGCCACCTGCGCAGGCACCGTAGAGGTGACTGGACGCCCCGGGAGGGGTCGGTGCCGCAGCTCGAGCTGCAGTGTCTTGAGAAGAGCTGCCTCTTCCTCAGGGACCGTCGGCCTTTCTTCTCTTATGACTCCAACTCACTGGATGAGTCCCACCTACTTTGAGGAGAGTGACAGGCTCGCTCACAGTCCGCGGGCTGAAACGTTAATCTCCTCTGAACGACACGTTCACAGAGCCGTGGAGACGGGCATCTGACCGGATCACTGGGTAGTGGGGCCGGCCACGCTGGCACAAAGTCAGCCAGAAGAGGAACTCTCGTGCTCCCAATGAAGAACCTGATTTGGTTGGATTCTTGGGAGTAGTTCCCCCAAATCACAGATGCTTGTGCGTCCGTCCCATGGCCCAGCGCCGGTGACAGGAGAACTGAGATGTCTGTCAGGCACCCATGGGGATGTCTGGGGACGGGGGCATTTGAGATCAGAGCTCCAAAAGCACATGGAGAAGAGAGGCTGGGGGACCTTTGGCGATTGGACCAAAGGTTTTTTTTCCCAGTTATTCAAAAGCTGCCCCTCTCCACACCTTCTTTATGCAGTGGAGGGCATCCAGCCATCAGACACCAGAGGGTGGACAGGTCACTGTGAAGGCCTTTCTACGATGGAATTAGCGGGTCTGCCATACAGCATCCCTGAGGTGGGGCGTGTTTGGGATGCGGTCTCTGTAACATGGCGCCCCAGGTCCCGGTCATAGACCCCCGTCTTCAGGGAGCCAGTTCATACTGCAGTATTTCGGTAGTTCAGTGACCCATTCCTACTTTTCCTCCCCAGTACAGCGCCGGCAGCACCGCACTGGGGACCCAGGGTGACGAGAGCGATCCCCCCCCACCTCCCCGTGGGACCTGTTTGTGTCACCTCATTCCTTGCACTTCACTTTCCTTGCATCTAAAGCTAGAGCTCAAGAGCCCACAGGACACACTCCATTCTGTGCCCCCGGATCTACCAGGCTTGTTCCACCAAAGAAGGCTTTCACCCACCCTCCCACCGTGGGAGTCATGGGCTAATGCAGAGCAGGGCACGCCCACCACCCCAGCAAGGGGCGCCGACACAGAGCATGCACACGAGCTGTTCGGAACGAACGCCCAGCCGCCCGACACCGGGCGGTGCGGGGGAAGGGGGAGGGAGGGGAGAGGCTGGAACGGAGTCCTGCACTCAGACCCAGGCTCCGATGTGCTTTGGGTGGCCTGCGCCCTCACCTCACACAGGCCACCGGGGTGAGCCATTCAGGTGCACAAATACAGGGCACATTCCGTTACCTTCTGGGTAGTTCAAGGTGAGAAGGTGGTTTTTCACTTTTCAAGAATGTGCATTCTTATGTTTAATCAGACACTATCTCCTGATGACTTATTCATCTGTTTAGATTAGGGGGGGATCTGGGAGGGTACAGACGCCCGGCCGTGTCCAAGTCGTTTCTTCGTGCTATGAAGAGGGGCTTCTAGCCCACGGGAAGACACTGTGAGCACAGAGAACGGAGACAAGGCGTTCCAGCGGCCCCTTCCTGATGGACTAGTGCGGAGTGTGTGCCTGGGATAAGCGGGGGCCCAGTGCGGGGAACGACCCACTGTGCTCCGCACCCTTAGCCTCCGGTGGCTTCAGGGGCACCTAAAGGTACACATCGGGCTCCTGCACAAGCTGCCTGAAAGGAGGCATCTCCCCACCGCCCCAAGCACTCTGGCTCCGACCCAGGACGCGGGTCAGGAGAAAAACGGTGTGCACAGCAGGTCATGGTCACTGCTCCATGGGACCATTTGCAAATGCACAGAGTCCTTCCGTCGCTATAACCTAGGGCGATTTCCAGATGAAGGTATGGAGCCAGATCACCGTGCGGATGAAGGGCCATTTAAGCAGTGCTCGGTGCCGAGGCGGGGGTAGAAATTGTCTATGAGCTTTTACTGTATAAAATGTGTAGCTTTCTGGTATGCCTAATGACTTTAGTTCTCGCGTTTTGACTTGAAAATTTCTCTTCTTCTTGAATTGAAAATTGATGATAAAAATAGTGATAATAACATGTGTTGAAAGCTTATTCTGGGGACACATGATAAAAGCTCTGTGTGGATCATCTCATAACCCTAGGGTGAGAATTCTCATTATTCTTGTTTGTATGTGAGGACATTTTGGCTTCAGATGACAGGTTTAGAGCATGAAATCAGTCTGATTGATTTGGGAGCCTCTCAGCCTCTCTCTGTACCGGGCCCCCAAACCTTGGAGCTGGAGCTATTTTGAACTGGATGGTGTCTGGGGATGGGCGAGGCTTTTCTGGGCATCCTAAGGTGCTCTGCTGCCTCTCTGGTCTTTGCCCACTGGAGACCCTCACTGGCGTCCCTCACAAGTGGTAAAAAAAAAATTTTAAGATTTTATTTATTTATTTTTAGAGAGAGGGGAAGGGAGGGAGAAAGAGAGGGAGAGAAACATCCATGTGTGGCTGCCTCTCCCACGCCCCCTACTGGGGACCTGGCCGGCAACCCAGGCATGTGCCCTGACTGGGAATCAAACTGGCCACTCTTTGGTTCTCAGGCTGGTGCTCAATTCACTGAGCTGCACCAACCAGGGCTGTAAAAAAAGTTCTTAAAAGTCTCCAGGCATCGCCAGTGTCCCCTGGGGGGCATAGTCACTCTGAGACCCGTGCTGGATGCCATCCTGCTTGGCTTCTAGTCACGCCCTCCGATGGCGAGATCAAAGCCCTTGAAAGATGCTATGGGTGGCCCCTGCGAACTTTAGGTGAGAGGTCCCGCAGACAGCGCGAGATCTGCTGGGACTGCCTCGCAAACTTTGGGTCCGCATCACGTGGGAGTTCGGAACTCAGATAAAGGGCGTCGGGTCTTGGCCCAGCTCCCAGTCTCCGGACCCCTTCGGGCCACTGCTGCCCTGCGGTCTGCACCTGGCCCTCCCCTGGCGGTGGAGCGGTGCTCGGAGCGGCTGCGTCCGAGTTCCAGGTTGAAAGGCGGGCCCGGAGTGCCCCTGGAGGTCAGAGCACCAGGGCCGCCCACCGACCGGCCCGCTGGGAGGTGGCAGCCCACTTTGTCCTGTGGCCATGACCTCTGAGGAAGGAGGAAGGTCGGTCCCCTGCCCGGGGAGGAGAGGCTGCCCGGCGTCCCCAGGGCGCACCCGGCACCGCGGGGCAGGGACTCGCCTTCCCAGCTGCAGAGGGTGGCTCAGAAAATGACTCGCCACGACGGGCGTTTCTGCGTCCAGCAGCCCCGGGGGGCTGTGGGCAGGGACTGCCTGGGGTCCGCGAAGCCGGTATGGGGCACGCCGACCACGGAGAGAAGCTGCCGCCTCCTGGGATCGCGGGGGCGTGGGGGGGCTCCGAGCTTCTGGAGGCCTGAGTTCTCTTGTTAATTGTCCCAGGGGCTTTCCTTAGAAATAAATTAGTGTGGACAGAGCCTGCCGCGTGTCGTTCCCAGCGGGGGGCGCGTGATGTAAGTGTGAGCACACACCGCTTGAGTAGGCTGATGGGCAAGATGCCCAATATCTCAGAAAATGGAGACGTTCTATCCAAGGTTACCTCCGAAAGACTAAAACAAATGCCATTTTTACAGCCTTGAAGTTGATGGAGATTTAATGCACAAATCTACATAAGCTATTTGTAAATTATCTATATAAAATATTTATAAATTATATTTATGATTTAAGACCACATAACAAAGGGTTGCTTAAACATTATCGGCAGACCTAAATGTTGTGAAGATAACACCCATAGAAAATAAATGAAACTTCCCATTTTCATATAAAAAGCGTATCGGGCATATTCGCCAGGTATGCCCTGCGTTGTAGGTCACTCGGTAGCTTCTTTCTAGCATCTTGGTTGGTTTCCGTGCAAACAAACGTGCGTAGGAAAGACTAAACATATTCCTGCAGAAGTCTCCACCAGGGCTGACGGCAGCCGGTCTCAAATAGGAGATGCACACCAGGAGACATTTCATTTAGGAAAAGCAAACAAATTTAATTCATTGAATAGCTAGGGGACTGAATTAGGATTCTATAGTTGGTTTCGTGATCTTATGGGTAGTTAGGCGTAATTATTCAAACTGTAGCAACGGGGAACCCAGAGCTTTAGAGTAGAAGGGAAATACACTCACTGGCCTCATCCTTCTGTTCCTCTTTGACACACACTGACACGTGCATGGCTCCCACGCCTGTGTTCCTTCCTTCTTAATTAGCTGATGTTTAGCAACAGATAAACCTTCATTGTTCACAGACCTGTGGCCAAGTTGCCTCATGGGCTTCACTTCAGAGGGCAGAATTGGAGAAAGGGGCCATTAGAATGAGGATTCATTCGTTACACTGTATTGTGCTAAGGGGTGAGGATGGGGCGTACAAATGTACATATATTTATGATTTTTAAGCATTAGAGTGGTTTCAAATAAATGTAATTATGAATAGTGCTTTAAATTCACTTTCTTAAGACCAAGCATCTTGCTTGCCTGAAAGACAATGCTTCTAGGACTTCCAGCCAAGATGGAGGCGTAGGCAGATACACTTTGCCTCCCCCACATCTAAAAGAAGGACAGCAACAAATTTAAAAACAAAAAAACAACCAGGACAGCCAGAAAATGGAACTGTATGGAAGTCCAACAACGAAGGAGTTAAAGAAGAAACACTCATCCAGACGGGCAGGAGGGGCGGAGACGGGCAGCCAGGGAGGAGAGGACGCGGCAAGGAGATGGCTGGCAGATGGGGTGGCCCCACATTTGCATGCGGATAAGCTGAGAGGAACAACTGGAGAGCGAGACAGATGGTGCAACCCAGGGTTCCAGCACCAGGGAAATAAAGCCTCAAAACCCCTGGCTGTAAAAACTTGTGGCGGCTGCAGTGGCGAGAGAAACTCCCAGCCTCACAGCCATTGGAGGAGCCCTCAGGGTCCTAAAATGCGCACAAATCCACCCACTCAGGAACCAGCACCAGAAGGGCTCAATTTGCTTGTGGGTGGTGGGAGAAGTGACTGAAATGCATGGAAAGCCAACTAGGAGGCTTCATTCCCTCTTGGACCTCTCCCCCACAGGCAGCACCATAAAGCAGCACGTGGGTTACCCCGTCAGAGCAAATACCTAATTCCCCACCCCTTATAACGTAACAGGTGGGCCGAGAACAAAAAATATGACCCAAACGAAAGAACGGATCGAAGCTCCAAAAATAGAACTAAGGGATGAAGAGACAGCCAACCTCACAGGTGCAGAGTTCAGGACACTGGTAATCAGGATGCTCGCAAAAGTGGTTGAGTATGGTCACAAAATAGAGGGAAAAGTGCAGGCTGTACAAAGTGAAAGAGAGCAAGATACACAGGGAACCAACAGTGAAGGAAAGGAAACCAACATGCAAATCAACAATTTGGAGCAGAAGGAAGAAATAAAAACTTTAAAAAATGAGGAGAGGCTTAGGAACCTCTGGGATGACTTTAAACGTTCCAACATCTGAATCACAGGGGTGCCAGAAGGAGAAGAGGAGGAGCAAGAAGTTGAAAACTTATTTGAAAAAATAATGAAGGAGAACTTCCCCAATCTGGCAAAGGAAATAAACTTCCAGGAAGTCCAGGAAGCTCAGAGAGTCTCAAAAGTCGGACCCAAGGAAGCACACACGAAGGCACATCATCATTACATTACCCAAGATGAAAGATAAGGAAAGAATCTCAAAAGTAGCAAGAGAAAAGGAGACAGTTACCTACAAAGGAGTTCCCATAAGACTCTCAGCTGATTTTTCAAAAGAAACCTTACAGGCAAGAAGGGGCTGGAAAGAAGTATTCAAAGTCATGAAAGACAAGGACCTACATCCAAGATGACTCTATCCAGCAAAGCTATCGTTTAGATTGGAAGGGCAGATAAAGTGCTTCTCAGATAAGATCAAGTTAAAGGAGTTCATCATCACCAAGCCCTTATTATAAGAAATGTTAAAGGGACCTATCTAAGAAATAGAAGATGATCAAAGCTATGAACAGCAAAATGACAACAAACTCACAACTGTCAACAACCGAACCTAAAAACAAAAACAAACTAAGCCAACAACTAGACCAGGAACAGAATCACAGAAATGGAGATCACATGTAGGGTTATCAGTGGGGAGGGGGCAGAGGGAGAATGGGGTTAAAGGTACAGGGAATAAGAAGCATAAATGGTAGGCACAACATAGACAGGGGGAGGCTAAGAACAGCACAGGGAAGGGAGAAACCAAAGAACTTGTGTGTACGACCCATGGACATGAACTAAGGGGGCAGGGAATGTGGGTAGGCGGGGGTTTCAGGGTGGAGGGGAATAAAGGGGAGAAAAAATGGGACAACTAATAGCATAATCCATAAAATAGACTTTTAAAAATGCTTCTAGGTTCAGATCATCTGAGTAATGTATATATTTGACACCCAGTAATAAGCAAACTATTCCAAAGCCTGTCCAAACATGCTTTTGAATCATCCTTGCTGGAGCACAGACTGTTTTTTCACTGTGAGTTAAGAAATCAAATGCAGAAGTTGATGGCAGGCTTCTAACATAAACAGCTAAGATTTTGGAATACTTAGAAAGGGATGTAATTTATTTTATTTACAGTTAGTATTCAAACGCAAGTTCAGGGAGGCCAAAGAGAAGAGGTGAGAAGCACATTGAGATTCCTGGTCCTGTCGTGGTCCTGTTGCCGAGGCTGTTCTGTCCTCCAGTGTCCCTCGTCAGGGACAGGTGTCGCAGCTGGATGGAGGCTGGTTTTCCAATTGCTCTTCGTTGCCCTGGTCCTGTCTCCACGTAGTAGTATCTCTAGTGGAACCCGACGGAGACAGTCCCCGTACCCTAGGCCGCTGACCCCTCAAATGCTCTTTTATTCTGACATAGGACGGCAACGCACATGGAAAATAACAACAAACCAACTTAGGCCTCGACCCATAATGAACTTCCTCACAGCCGGCAATCCGGTGGGACCCGCCGTGCCGTGGGGTCTCTCCACACCCAGACCAGCCTCGACCAGACAGCCCAGAACACAGGGAGACCCCAGCGCGCCGGGCCCTTTTCGCCAAGTCCTTTTTCTGTTCTTGGTCTGTGGGATTTCACGTGGCAAGTTCACGATGGCCTTACACAGTGGCAGTTTCCTCATTTATAAACTACGAATCATGGTACTTGTTTCACAGGACTATGACGGGGAGTTAGCGGGATAGTAAATAAGAAGTGTTTGGGCAGAGAGAACACAGAGTTTACACTGGTGCCAGTGTTTGGCCTAAGTAGGTATTTAGTAAATATTTGTATTACGGTTTTTTAAGCATCACCTAAACTTTCCAATTTAGAGTTACCATTTTTTTCTTTCCCACTTCAATATCTGACCCTCTATCACAGCATTCATCACTTTCTTTTTTATTGAAATAATTTATGCGAGCGTCTAAACCTTTCGAATTCTGACACATGGATATAGTCTACATCTGATGAAATTACATCCCCTGATAATGCTTTCGATATGCTCTGGAGGTAGCAGGAATTCAGCAAACACTTGAAAAATTCAGCCTGTAATGAAGTTTTCAAAATGTCTACGTTCACATTTTAGTCTTTCTGGGTAAAGATAAAATTTGATGCCATGACCTATCAAACAAGTATTTTTGAAGGTTCGGAGTGTGGATCTTAATTACTGTGAGGATTGAGCAAACAAAAAGGATAATCCTTCATTTCAAGGGCATTTCAGGGGGCAGGGGCAGAGGACAAAAAAGAACTAGAACACAAGGTAGAATGACAAGAAGTAGCTACTAAAAGTTTGAATGGATAACCTGCCTTGGGCATTCAATTTTTAATCTTCATAAAAACTCTTCCAGGTATGTATTATTAACCACATTTGTCATAAAAATAAAGTTAGAGAGATTAGGGAACATGCCAGAACTCAGAAAACTTGTTAGAGAGCCAGTATCTTGACCTCGGTATTTCTCATTTCTGTACCTCCGAACCCCCCTGCCCCACCCCGCCGTCCGATGACTGTGGGGTGTAGAAATGCAGTGAAAGGGAACATTTACTCTGGTCGTCTTTGGGCCACAGGCAGCATTTAAAGGCGGAAGGACCCAGGGTGAGGAGAAGCGGGGAGGAAAGGCCATCCTGAGGGACCTCCGCGGGCAAAGAGAGATGGGAAAGTGGCCGTGCGAGATGCATTTTCCTGATGTCCTCACTGGTTTTCAATTTCTTTCCAAACTCCAAGCAAATCACTAAAACTCTCCAGGATTTTCCAATGGTGATTCTTAGGAAAAAGACAAAGGTTCTCCAGGATGGTAGGGAAGGGCCATAAAGCAAGGCCAAGGGTCCCTGACCATTCATGCCCCGACACAAATGGTGCTCCATGCTCTGCGTAGAAGAATAAGACTGTGTGTGCCTGTTGGCTCAGGTCGCTCTACAAAATAAAGAGCAGGTCCCCCAAATCCTCCTGACTCCCGTGGACTCCTGTGCAAAGCAGATCTTCACAGAAGTTTGTCGAACGAAATATCAAACCCAAAGAAATTTCCTCTGTGTGTGTGTGTGTGTGTGTGTGTGTGTGTGTGTGTGTGTTTCAAGGTCCATGTCTCTGTCTGATAGCAACACTTGAGGGAAAGTTAGAATCTGGGAGGCCTCTGCCTCCCAAGTGTTTGACCTTGGTCTTGTTATTTTTCTGTTGACAGCACTGGGCTAAGACAAGCCCTGCAACGCGGTTCTCTTAACATCCACTTGGCCCAGCTGGGCAGTGCAGGGGGAGATGGTTGGACAAGGTGTCGTCGGTTATGACCTGCTTTGGCGCGCTTGCCTCCGGCACCACCAGGCCTGGTAGGTGTGTGTAATCAGTACCCTCCCACCGAGAAAGAAAAGCTGGGGCTCCGGGGAAGATAAAGGTCAGGCTTTGAGTGTTCGAGGCAAAGGCGTCTCGAGCACACATACTTTTCTGAATTCCAGACACGCAGAAGGAGCAAACAGGCGGACAGCAAACAGTGAATAATTTCCAGTCTTGCGTTATTTGTTATTTACCATAAAACTTCTCCTTTTTCTTTCTCGACATGGAAGGCCCACCTGTTTCTACCACCTTCCAATCGTTCCTTTGTAGCCACGCTTAGGACTCTCGTAGGTGCCTAACACAATTGCTGCCGGAGTTTTGAGAAGGTGATTCTACCCTATCATGCGGTAAAAAAGCTTAGAGTCTGCAGTCTCTTTCAAAAGTAAATAATTTAGCAAAGAAAAGCTTCATCAATCCCTTCCTGTAATTAGCCAGAAAAAAATTTTTTTTCAATAACTTATGGCCAAAGTTTCATATCAGCAAATCAACACACGGCACAAGTGAGCGGCCTCCCACTGTGGGAGCCGCCCGTCCGATCGAGAAGTCGGCGAGCAAAGCCTTTGAAAAGTGGTGGCGAGCGAGAGCCGTCCCACACACCTTGACCTCTCACGGAAAGCTCGGCGTCCACCGCTCTGACTTGCACACCTGCCTTAGGCTTCGAACGCTGGCAGAGGGGACAACATTCTTAGAAACTAAACAACCGTGGAGATCCGGGCCGATACCTACGCGGGAGACGTGGGACGGCAGGATACAGGCAGTGCCGTGAGGTGTCAGGTCCCGGATCAGATCCGTCAGCGCCGGTCCCCGCAGCCCCGGACAAGGCGCGTCACGTCCTCCTCTGTGCCCGTGGTGGGGGCTCAGCGATGCCGAGGGCGGCAGGTTAGACAGATGCATGAATTCAATTGTGATTATAGGTTTTCCTTCAGAGAAATCACCAACACGCCGGCACTACATACATTTAGCGTTGATTAAATGCTTCCTGAGCTCTTTCAGGCTTTAGTTAATGCGTTAGAGTAATGGTGCTAGAATTTTTATTCACAATATGAACATTCGAGAGGCAATATTTTTTCTTTAAAGACCATGTTCGTGGGGCCCTGCCCAGAGCGTGACCTGTTTGCACAATCAGCCGAGCTCGCGCCGCGCGGGGAGAGCGCGCGATGGGCCACGCCGCTCATTAACCGAAGTCTAAGCAAGGATGGCCGACGTGTGCGCGATTCCACAGGCAGCTGGAGTTTGTATTTGAAATCATTCCTGTAGAATGTACTTTATTATATAAATAATTCATGAAGGCATTTGCATTGAAATAAATTCGCACACACTGATGAGGACAGAAAACCGGATGCCCTCCCCCCTGCCCCCCGCTGCACTCAGCTCTCCTTAGACCCCTCATTTCAGGAAGCGAAGGCCAGCACCGTCCCATACATTTTCATATGTGTGTATGAATATTCACGAAGCTGTACACGTTAGGGGCTGTTTCCTCTCCTTCTCCTCCATGTACCAAGGGCGCCGTCCACACTCTCCTGCCCTTGTTTTCTTTTCTGTTAGCAATGTGTCTTGAAGATCATCCCGTGTCAGGCTGCGTGGACCTCACATATTCTCAGCACCGAGGCTGTTACTGTGCGGCTGGGCTGTAAATTAGCCTGTCTTTTTTTTTTTTTTTTGTAGAGCAGGAGGCTGAAACATGTTTATATTTCATGGTATATTTTTTCATTAGTCTTTTTACCCTCCCTTGTTGAGTGGGATTGATCTACTTCCACCCTGACTTCATGGAGGGACTGGGATTCTTTGTCCCGGGGCAGATAGTCATCCCTCCGGGACATTTTGGGGTAAAAACAGTGTGCAGATAAACCAATGGCCCCCAACTTTTCTGTCTCCACTTTGGGTGCCAAGTGCTCTGGTCTAAGTAGTCGTGTTCTCACACAAGGAAAGAATTGGGTTCTTATTTCTACTACAAGTTTCTGCATCAGTTTTCCATTGGCATCCCCACCCTGTCTCTCTGCACTCACGTCCCGTGGCCGCTGGGAGAGCGAACGTCTCACGGGAGTTACCGTCTTCTGCCGTCCTCCTGTGTTATTTCCACCACGGCCACTAATTCAGCAGATTTCCTATTATTTGCCTTAAAGTCACTGTTGAGCGAAAATCCTGAAGCGTGTATTCTGTGAACATGTTCGCATAATCACTGATAATAGTAACAAGAGCTGACATTTACTGAGTGGCTGCTGCGTGCCCGGCATGTCTGTGAGCCCCTTAAACACTGACTCATTGAGCCCTTTCTGCCACTAACGAAGTAGGTATTATTAAAGTCCCTATTTTATAGATGAGAACACTGACCAAGGAGAGGCTGAAAGAATCGAAGGAAACTGTCCAAGGTCATGTGGCAATAGTACTAACTGGAGCCCAGATGGTCCAGTCCCACAGACTGCAGGGGACACTGCCCCACACTGCAGCTGGTGCGGGGGGCGGACCCACGGGGTCTGCAGAGCTAACAGCTGATGTCAAATTGCCCTTAAAATGGCTCGTTATAAATGCAACTCCCAGTCAAACCCAACAACAGTAGTACTTCTAGTCTTTTTTTTTTTTGTCTATATAATCATGAAAAAAATGTCAAGATTGAACATTCATATTTCAACTGGCAAATCTTTAGCTATACAAATCCACTGCATTCCTGAGGGCATTCACCTGAATTGTTGAATGTTGGAGACGAAAGAGAACAGAGAGATGGGCTCTAGCCTCTGGCTGCATGAACCTGAGGGTTCCACACGTTCCCAGGGAGCGGTCACAGGTCTGGGGGGCTCGGTCAGGGGTTCTGTCCCCCCATTTTCTACGCTCCGTCTTCAGAGTGGCACTGCCCTGTTCTAACAAACTTGAGATGCTCGCGTGCCAGGTTCCCCGTTGGTCACCATACAGCGAGGCCAAGATGCACACCGGGCTTCTGACACTTCCCCAAACCACAGAGAAGGTGCGGGAAGGCAGGATCTAGGAGGGTCTAGGACCCTGCACTGTTTTCTAAGTTATGGCACTATGTTCATGAAGAATAAATCACTGAAAAAATAGAAATGAAGGAAGCCCCGGCGCACAGACTTGGCCCCGTGTTTGTCACTGTCCGTTAAGCAGCCGCATCTGTGTGTCACAGGCTCCACGATGACGAAACCAGCCAGGGATTTCCATGGCGTCGGCGGCAGGGAAGTCACAGGCTCGCAGAAGGAAATGGATCTCGGCGTCCATTTAGGGTTGGGCTCTTAACACCACAGGACAGATGAGTGACTGAGGTCCAGGCATCTCAGGTGACTGGCCAAAGTAACCTGCTGCTTGTATCCGACCAGGGTTTCAATTTAAATTTTCTACGTTTCCGTCTAAGAATGAATCCCCTCAACTCATCCAGAGGGTGTTTTTTAAGGTATTAGTCCTTACTGAACATTGACCTAAGCGCTGCTGATCTCATGGCACTTAGTCTCCCTCCAGACTCATTCAGATGTTGTCATGTGGCCACAGAAGTGACTGTCTAGGGGGTGAGGGTACGTGGAAAATGGCCTTTCCTCAGCATTCTGTGCCTGCCGGCAGGTGGGCTCCAGCTCCCCATGTCGCCTGGCTGCAGCAGCTGTGTGCAGTCCCCTCCTTCCACCTTCTGGTCTGCAGAAGCCCACCTCCTCTTCCTCCAGAGACTCAGCACTGCCCCCCACTCAGAGCTCTGGTCCCCAGCTCCCCAGGGCCTTCCCAATCCCACCAGGGCCCTGCGCCCCTCATCAGAACCCGGAGCTACTAGGTTCCTGCCCGGCTTCCTCTCCGTCCCCAGTCCTGGGGCTGGGGCAGCTTCCTGCTGCCCTGACCCCGTCAGCTGGACATTTAAAGTCCTCGAATATTCACGGCACCATGTCTCTATATCAGATTGTCCTGTTTCTGTTTTTCTGCACAAGCCCTGAACAGTCACCAAATAGCCGTCATACCTTACACATTCCAGAAAGGAAAAAAAAAAATCCTCCCCAACAGTCCTCTCCAACTGCCCTGGGTCCACAGCTGATAGATGACGATGAGTTCGGCCTCCAAGGGCAACCTAGACGTGGCGGCATTGTTCCCTCATGAAACCAGTTAACCGTGGGAACGGGGTGTGCCCAGCACCCTTCTAGAGGTGAAAACGCTTAAGAAACAGCTTAACAAGCACGGCGTTGCACAATGTCTGTACCTGCAATTAGAGCAAAGGTCAGCCGCGGGGATCTTGGCAGGAAGTCCTGGTTGCTGAGGAATTAGCTTCCGGCAATCACGCACTATTAAAACTGATTCTCAGGTACATCATTTTATGGCTGATGTTGCCTTCAGGCGAGACTAAGTCTAGAGAGAGGAGAACAAACCCACTCACTCTTGCTTTACTTTGAAATATCGTTGCTTGGAGTGATTTCGCGACCTAAACTCACACAACAGCTTTAGAAACTAAGCAGAAATTCTCCCCTTTGCTTCTTAGCCTACAAAAGATTGCACGATTTGAAGATAATCTCTTCCTGGGGTGCCCCCCAACTGGGCGCCCCGTCACCTGGGGCCAGGTTTCCATAGCCCTCCTCCCCGGCACTCCCCGAGTTTCATGGTAGGATGATGGATGGAATCCATCAGTGTCCCTGCCCTTTCTTTGGCTTTCCTTTCATTTATGCTTTTAAAAATAAACACAGTATCTCTGGACGTTGCCAGGAGGGCAGCGTGCGGGAATTAGTTATGCTTCTCGCTGACGACTGAAAGCTCACGTCACTGCCCCACTGAGCCCAGGGCAACGCGTTGCTTACAAAAACTATGTCAGACTTTTATTGTTGTCCTCTTGTAACAGGTTGATAAACTGTGGAGAGTGCGTGGCCCACATCGGCTGTCCCTTGCCATTACCGTAGGGTGGCGCAGCGTCCGCGGTGGAGGATGCGACCTCAGCGCGCAGGCGCGGCGCGCAGGCCCCTGTGCTCTGCCAGGTGCACTGGCTCCGGGGCGCGCGTCACCAGCCCAGTGCGTCTCGGAGCTGAAATGAGCAGTTGCAGCTCGTGGAGGATGCGCAGATCTGCTGGGGCACTTCCTTGGCTCCCCTGCTTCAGATATAATCCGGCACCCGCGGGATGCGGCATGCGGCGTCTGAAGGAAATGCGTAAGTTAGGTGTGACGCATCCCTTCGGGACTCTTGGCAGTTGAAGAACTGGGGTGTCCTGGAAGGGAACGCGCTCCCCTGGTTTAATGGCTTGTGTGCCCGCGTAATTAAAACGTGCCCGTCGTTCCAGTCCGCGGCCGGGCCGGGCTGGGCGGCCCAATGAGCCCTTCAGGGTGGGAACCTGCGGGGGTAAGCCTCGCAGACGCGCCTGAAACGTTAACACAGGTGTGCGCTCCGCCCTCCGGCGCTGCGGGCTCCCATCCGGGTCCCACCAGGTGCGGAAGGAAAGTATTTGCGAAAGAAACATCCTTGCGCTGCAGCGATTGCAGCTGTCCTGAGTGAACGTGGAACGACTTTTTTCCTTGTTCTTGTTCCCCGATGATTTGCCCACGTTCACAATGTGTTAGGCGTTGCAAGTAACCTAGAGGTGATTTACAGTGCCCCACGTGTGAGGATGTGCGTGGGCCAGGGGCCAACACACGCGGTTTTCGCTGAGGGGCCTGGCCCCTGCGGGCACTGGGATTCCGGGGGTCCTGGGAGCTGCTCCTCCCGATCGGCGTCTAGAACGGTAAGACCGCGCCGTCTCGGGGCGGTGAGGACGGTTAACTTTAGTTTCCTCGGGTTGTTGGGGAGGGTCCTGAGGCCCCGGGAGTAATGCGTTTGAATCTTTGTTACACAACCGTTCAGTGGCAAAGTCAGAGCTGAAGAACTCCAGGCCCGGTCCCCTGCGTGACCACCTCAGTGCCCTAAGTCGCCCCTCCGAGTATGCGTGGTGACCGGCCACACCCAACACTCCCCACGGGTGCGCTGTTTCCCAGGCAGCCGTCCAGGTGTCCTCTGTTTCTACGCAGAAGAGTTGGACTGTTCAGTTTTTTAAATCCTTTTTTTTTTTTAATTTTAAAAGCATGGGTATAAACGATTTTGCAGGAATTACTTTATTTTTTCTGACATTCAACATCATTTTATGTTAGTTTCAGGCATACAGCACAGTGGTTAGACCATCACATGCTTCACCGAGTGATCCCCCTGCTGTCCCTGGCACCCACCCGGCACCCTCCGTGGTTCCCACAGTGTCACTGACTGTGTCCCGGTGCTGGACTTCACATCCCGTGACTGCTCTAACTCCCAGTGTGCACTCCTTAACCCCTTTACCTTTTCCCTCAGCCCCTCAAGCCCCTGCCCTCTGGCAACCATCCGTCTGTTCTCTGTGTCTATGAGTGTTTTAATTTTGTTAATTTCGTCCTTCGGCTTCCATGTACGAGTGAGATCATATGGCGTTCGTCTTTCCCCGTCTGACTTATTTCACTGAGCGTAACGCCCTCTAGGTCCACCCATGTTATTGCAAGTGGTAAGATTTCATTCGTTTGTTTTTTGTTTTTTATGGCTGAGCAGTGTCCTCTTATGTAGATGTACCAGTGTTTTATCCACTCATCTACTGATGGGCACCTGGGCTGCTTCCAGGTCTTGGCGGTTGTAAATAACACTGCTATGAACCTAGCGGGGGTGGGGGGGGGATGTTCCTTCCAATCAGTGTTTTATTTTGGATATTCACCCAGAAATGAAACTGCTGGGTCATAAGGTTTGGTCTCGTGTTCCCCTGCATGACAGAAAATGGGCCAGGACCTCCCGTGATGTCCCTTGATGAGACGCAGACATTTGGAAATCAACCCAGGATCCCTAAAACCCTCACTTACTGAAACTCCCTCCCCTTTCACCATGAAAACCTTCTGCCTTTAAGCAGCTCATTTAAAAACATGTTGCGTCGACATTTCTAAACTTTCTTACAAGGAAATAATGGCAAAGCTCCGCTCATTTTCCTGCACAGAGTAAAATTATAAACCTCGGCGCACAGCTGTCGATGCAATGAGATGTCGTGCTGCAGCTGCTGGAAACCGTCTCCAGAGCTCGCAATTCTGGGGTCACGACCCATTTGTGTCCTCGCTGCGCGGAGCCAGGGACCGACAGCATCGGGGTCCGCAGTAGGGACGTGGGCTCCGTCCGTGGATCGGGGCCACAGGTGCGGGCTGGTCAACGGCCCCGGCCCAGCTTCCTTGTCTCAGTGCGGGCCGCTGGGGGGCCCCTCCCAGAACTGCGTGCGTGCGCTTCCCTTCTGGCTCAGCGGGTCGTGGGGTCGTCTGCACGTTCTTGTCCGCCAGGAGGCTTCAGGTGAACAAGCCGATGCTGCTTCTGCAATGAGCGGAGCAGCTGCCTTCAAAGCCACCACACGGGTTTCGGCCGAAGAGAGAGCATCGCCCCCAGTCGGTGGCACACTGTGCTGTTATACTTTGTCTCTATTAATATTTTATAACAGCACTGTGGCTTCCCCAGAAGCAATGAGAAACATAAACCGCCTATGCCCCAGCCTGGATGGTGCTCTTACATTTAAAATCTCCATTGTCTATATTTCAAGAGAGAAGAAAAGAATCCTGTGTTCGAGCTAAGCTCTCTCTTCTTTATCGACAGTTTGCTAAGTCATGGAGGTAACAGGCCCTTCAACGATTAGCAGCCCGTGTTCAACAGATGATTAAAACACAGGAAGTGCTAAATATGTATTTTCAAAACAGTAGAACTATGACTTCCAATTCACGCCCAAGTTTAAGAATCGTGACAGAAAGGATTAGACGTGCGTGTATTTACACACATAGCTGTAAGCACACGCATTTATTCACAATTATTCATCAAGTTAACAGAGTTCCTGCTTTTTCTCGTTCCAGGATAATCTTCAAAGACTCCATTGGCTTCGGTAGAAATTTAAACTTTATTGATGACCCACAGTAATAAATGTGCAGCAAAGGGAGCTCTGGGTGTCAGATGCGGCAAAGAGGCCCGGGGCAAGATGAGCTTTGCAGGTTTTGAGTTGGAGGTCCTCTCTAGCTTATCGGGGTGCCCGGTTAATGATCCTCAGATGGGGCAGAAGAGGAAGAGAATCCAACAGCCCCCTTCCCTTCCTGCCCTCCCCCCGCCCCATTTATTTCCACCCCCTCTGTCTTCTTCCCTCTCTCCCTTCCCCGGCGGCTCCTTCTGACGCCCCCGCCCCTTCTGCCACCCAGCTCCCGTGCTCACTGTCGGTGGCCGAAACCCAGGCTGCGCGTCCCAGGCCAGGAGCTGCAAGTGCTGTCAGCTCCAGTGACCCCTTGTCCTTGAAAATGAGCTTCTTCCTGTCCTATCGTCGGCTCCCTCCGGTTTATACAAGATCAGGAGCACACGCTCTCAGCTCTTGCCAAAGGCTTTTACTTCTGTTTTGGATCCAGTTTTTAGGCGGGGTTCTATGGTAGGCATTGCCCTGTTTGAGTCATTGGCTCTCTTGTGCCGCGTGTCATCCTGTGATGTAAATCACGTGAGTCCGCACTTCAGGACAATGCACCGCCCAGAGGGAAGGCCACAGACCCCGGAGCTTTGATCTGGACATCTGTCCTTTAGCTCCCTCACCTTGGGCATCGAACGGCACCTAAATGGCAGAATCTGGTTGTGGAACATCAGTGTCGGGAGGCTGGTAATGATTTTCCTGGGTCTAAAAAGTTTATACTCTCCCCATGCATTCAGTACTTCTCGTTTTCTTATCTACTTCTTTTATTCATACCATTGTGTTCAAAACCTGTAAGGCACATCTGCATGCTATCAAAGTATTTTCCAAGCTCGATTTGATTCCTAAATACGATAACCACCGTGGGGAAAGCCATCACGAACGGAGCACTGCCGTGGGGTCTGTTGTGCTTTAGGTCATGAACTTGGTTTGAAGTAACTGCATCCGGCTGGGATTCCATAGTGGCCTCTCCGTCCGTGAGTGAATTCGAGGGAATGGATAATCTTCCCTTCCGGCCACGTGGCATGACCTATTTTAGAAAGTGTTACGCTGGGGCATGGGATCTAGTTCCGGTTACTACATGGGTTCTACACACTTTAAAAATGAAACTGCAACATTTCCAGGCAGAGAACAGACGTATCACCTTTGTCATTGGTGGAGCCCACGTCGTTAAAATAAAGGGCCACGGTAACGCTGAGCGCTGGAGCGACATCCCCTGCATCAGGACTCACAGGTCCAGGAGAAGGTTCCGGGGCGCAGCGGGCGCGGCCCTGCGCTCCCGGGCAACTCTTACGCAAACAAAGGAGCGTTTCCAGGAGCGCGGTCAAGCCCCAAAAGCAGGCGCTCAGTGTCTTCCCCACATTTGTCAGTCGCCCAGGCTACAGTGTGTCCCAGTGGTGAGAAGTAGTAGATTCAGGGGTGATCAGAAGGGGCTCTGGGGGGAAATCCACCCCCAGAAGCACCAGAGAGGAAAATGCTGCCGGCCAGTACCCTGGACTTGGACACGGGGGATGTGGGTGCTGGTCCCAGAACTGGGTCTGGTTCCAGCGCAGCAGCTGCAGAGGAAGCCCGGGCCGTGGGTGCGCTCGCGGCCTCTGCCGTTTGCCATCATACGAACCCCTGCCGTTCGGCGGGCGCCCTGGCCGGGCACTTGCGGGGTGGGGGGTATGCATCAGCTCACTCAGCTCTTAGGAAGCCGCGCTTTGCAAATGCCCAGGGGGCTCAGGGACGGCACGGCCGCACGGCCCGTACTTGGCAGACTCGGGGCGCCAACGCGAGGCCTTCACCGCGTCAGCCTGCTGCCCTCGCGACACGTGAACAAGGATGCCACACAGAACAAGTGCACCGGCCGAGCGCCACTCCGTCTGTTTCTTGGGGTTTGTCAACCAAGATCCATATGGCGCCCCATTCTTGTGGAGCAAAGTAGAGATCGGGTGCGCGCCCCCGTCTGAGGGAAAAGAGCCCCGAAAAGCCCAGTAGGCATTAGAGAGCCCTAAGCCAAGCCGCGGGCTCACGGGAGAGAGGGTGTCTGCGGTGGTGTGACTGTTAATCCGCCAGATGAGAAATGGCTCACAGTAAAAAGTAATTATAACCACAGTAATAATGATTTTTATTATAGTTTCTTGAAAGAAAGAATTCTGGATTTAAAAGCTTAAAAGCTTTATTCTTTCTTGAAAGACATAATTCTGGATTTAGAATCATTATTCTTCAGGGAAGTGAACTTTAACACCATTCTTTTAGATAAAAATCCCAATATAAATTTGAATGTCATATATATTTTTTTAATTGAGAGTTGCTTTGTATTTTTAAATAATATTCTCTTTAACTGCATGAGACCCTGGAATGAGAGCGGTCAACGGTAACACACAGAAGCCAAAGGCAAAGTCTCAGCTCCGTCCTCTCCTGGCCCATCAGGGACCTGGTGGGCCACACAGCTCAGGGGTTGCCGAGCCCCCAACTGCCAATCACATTAAAATAACACAAAACAGCACAGTGCACACCGTGAGTGGTTGAAGAAATAATTTTCTCGGCGCTGAGACATGTACACACAGCTGCTCGGGACCGCTTACCCCCAGCCCCTACCCCCAACCCCCGCCCGCCAATCTACCTCTGCTGGCGGCTACCGTACACATGGAGGGGCCTGGCTTTGAAATATCCTCTCCCGCTATTGGAAGTGACAATATGGTTAACTGAACTGTCAGGTGTGACCGCTCTTCATCACGGGCCTCCTGGCAGGTAAAACCCCTTTTCCATAAGTGACTCGTGTGCAGCACACTGACTGTATTTGGAGAATTTTGACTCACACCTCCTCAAAGAAACTCAAAGAAAAAGACACCATTAAAAAACTCGATGGAATAAGAGCTTTAAAAATCTATTCAAGTTTACATTAGGCTTAGAAATTATCCATCAGAAAATATGACACATGAAAGGAGATTTCCAAAAGATATTGGCCAATAATCCAGCTTCAAGACACACAGAAACCAACATGAAAATTATACTCAGGTCCTTGACAACAGGTCAAATGTAGTAGCCTCATCAACTATTTAAAACTTTAGTATAAAGTAAATTGCTAGTCATCTCAACGTAAGATTTTAAGCACATGAATTAAAGTAGAGACTTAACCCAGTAGATAGCTCATGCCTCAAATTCTGTTCTAGGGCAGAGTTTCATTCGATTTATTTTGGATAGTAGACACACATGCAAACGCATTAGGTTCCTTTCTCTGCTGTGCATGAAAGACGACAAGTAAAGGGAACATGAACGTTTATATCTGGATTCGTAAAATTTCCACAGCTGTAGAAAGTAATATTTGAAACCTCTAAGCAGTCTTTTATAGAAAAATGAATGACCTTCTTTCAGCCGGGAGGCAGAAAGTGTCGGTGAGCTGGGCAGTGACACGTGCGGGAAAAGAGGGGGTCCATCTTTCCACTCCGATTTCAGAAGCCCTCGGCCGGCTGCCGGGCCGGCGACCGGGGCTCTTAGCGTGCCTGTGCCCTGTTGACATGGAACAGGACGGACAGACACGAATCTCCATCGAGTCCCACGTCTGTTGAGGACCGATTCCCATTCACTTTGCTTGTCACCATTTTTGTCAACGGTAACCTAGAAGATGTGGTCGATTACAAAGACATAGGGCGGGACCAACTTTACTTCTCAGGATTGCTATTTTGCTTTGCTTCTAATTTTTTAAATTACTTAGGGAATCAAAGCAGGACTATTAAGTCTTAAAAATAACTGAGAATTACCAACTACCATTCCTAACACTCCAAGGCTAACACAAGTTGAGTTGTGGTTTTTTGTAAGTCGTGGTTTTTGTGAAGTTTTCTTCCTCCTTCCCTCCCTCCCTCCTTCCAGCCTCTCTCTCTCTCTCTCTCTATCTCTCTATCTCTATCTCTCTCCCTCCATATATGTCACACTTTTTGTATCATATTTTATCATTGAATTTTTATTTTGTAATATGTCTTTTCTCATACAATCATATGGATCTTTGTCCTGGTTTTAATTCTTATAAAATATTTATTACATTGTATGTATGTTACATTTTCAGAGTCTCCCATTGGAGGACTTTTCTACTGTTTCCAATTTTTCAGTGTGCAGGCAGTGCTGAAATAAAAACTGTAAAAGCTGAATGTTTCTGTAGGGGAGGAGTTTTTAAGATGTGAAATTGCCTGGTCATGCAATGTGTGCATTTTAAATATTCACGTAGAGAGTGACCGTCAAGTTCTATGACCACCTACAGTGTGTAACGTAAGTAACTTCAAAATGTTTGCCAAATGGATGGTAAAAATAGTATACGCTACTTATAATTACTAATTACTTCTCAGCTAAGCATTGTTCAGTATGTTTCCTGACCACCCGTGTTTACTTTATTAGTAATTGTTTGCAGTCTTTATTTTCTATTGAGTCATTTCTTCCTTTCCTTTTAACTTGTAAGAGTTTTTTAAATATTCTGGACAGTAATTTTACAATGTGTATTTTCTCTCAGTCCCACTTTTCTGTCATCTTTTTGTTTGCCTGTTTGATTTTCTAACTAGCACGCCATTTATTAGGCTTTAGGTTTATAGAAAATTTGAGCGGAAAGTACAGAGCGAACCACCCCTCGCCCCGCACACCTGCTCACTGTATTTCGGCCTTCGTGGCATCTTCCCTCGCCAGGAGCTTTTGATTTAGATGCAGCCCATTTACAAACCTTTTATTTTATAGCTATTGCTTATTAGTTTGTCTAATTTAAGGAAGTCTTCCCTACCCAAGCTGTTTAATCTTATGTCTTATATTTTCTTTTAATTTTTTACGGGTCATCTGATGTTGGCTTCCTTGGCTCAAATTTAAACTATACCTTTTCCCAGGATGCGTACGGCCTGCCCTCTCTTGGCTCCCGCACTCCCACCCACCGCCCCCTTCAAGCTCCACTCGTCGGTGTTTCTTCCACCCAGTCTTCTTCCATTTTTCCAGTTACAGTCCTTCTTCTGATTGCTTGATGTTATACTTAGAAGATTTGAGACAATATTATGTTTGTTTCAGGATTTTACTCCTCTGAATATGTCTTGAGCACAGAATCCATAAATCATGATATCCCCAAAGTCTCATTCAAAGCCTCAAAGAATAGGCTTTCTACTCGAGTTTATAAAGAGCAAGATATACGAGTGTGTGTTTAGTTTGGACAGTCGAATACTGGTTTGGGATGCACAGCAATTATTTTCAAATACTTGCCCTATGTAAAGGGGATTAAACTGGTCCTATGTGGCCAATGAATGACTGCTAAGGACTCTAGATTTTTCTCAGCATAAAGAAGCCATTTTCAACAAATGATATTATCTGAAAATTAAATGAACTCACAAAGCAGTGACTTGTCTTCTGACACGTTCAGGTAGAAGTGACACACGAATACTTCCTTCCACAGCCTTTCCAGCGCACAGCAGACCTGCTGAGCAAACGAGACCCCAGGGTGGCCCTGCGGGCGCTTCCCAGGGGCTTCAGTCCCGTCCCTGGCTGTCGATGTCCATCCGCCGGCCCCAGTCCGCGGTCTCCGGTCACGCCCATCTCCAGGGGCCATTTTATTTGACCTTCAACATGAAGCTGTTTTTTATTTACAAAAGTTCTTAGGCCAGATGTTACTTTTACCACTGAGACGAATGGTTTTATTTTCATTTTTTGGAACACTTTATAGAGGTGAAATCACTTCTCGGAGGGTTCAGTATTAAATCTATTTCAAAGCCCAAACTTTATCCACAAAACCAATAAGTACACATATCGTGCAAAGAGATATACACATATTTGATGCTTTCTATACTTTTTATTAAGTTGATTTATTTTATAATAATTTCCCCGAATTTTCCAATATAAACATCCGCCACAGCCACTCTAAGATTGATATTACTTAATGTGTTAAAAAATAGAACCAAACAGATCAAAGTCTGGGAAATTCGTATTCTACTTTCTTTATATTGTCGACTTAGAATGTCAACTAAAGGGCAGGCCGCTGGCGCTGGGACAGCGGTGTGCCTATGGGCCTGGATGCTGGTAAAACGGGAGGGAATCTGAAGGAAAACATCATGAAACTCCCCGTTTCCCACTAGCAATCACTTTACTGATGAGGAACCGGGGCCTTTTCCAGAACCACTAACTCAGCAGGGGGTGATTCTCGCAGAACCCTGGTTAGATTTTCACTCACCACGAGGCGTCTGGGGGGGTATTTTGTCACTTTCGACAGACAGGCGGCGCCCTTCACCTCCTTCCGAGGCCCTGAGAGCCCCCGAGCCCCACGGCCCGCGGGGGATGCGTCAGGCTCCTTGGGAAGAGAAGACCTGCCGAGGTCCGTCCGTGGCCGCTCGGTGGCCCCGCCACCTGCGCGTCCCGGCCTGTCGCTACCGGGATGGAGTAGCTCGGTTCAGTAGGTTTAAGGGAATGGTATCTCTTAGCTTTTATTAGAAAGATGCTCGTCTGGCAGCTGACAGAACTTGACAGAAAGCCAAATGATCAGAGAAAAAGGCTCGATGATCAAGCCAAGGGGGCCCCACTTGATGAGGAAAGGTGGCAAGTGACAGGGACAGCCGAAGCTGGAAAGCCGGTCGTGGTCCCGTGTGCCGCAGAGTCCCTCAGTGCGCGCATCGCCGTCAGTCCCAGGGCCAGCCTTCGCCGCGAAGCGGGTCCAGGGAGCAGAGAGAAGCCGCCAGTGGGGGTCGCGGAGGTGGCAAGTCCTGGGGTCCCGCGGCGGCTGACGTCACAAGATGCCTCTCCCACAGCGGCGGGTGGCGGAGGGTTTCAGGAGGCTCCGGCGCAGAAGGGTCTGCTCCGTGCCACACCTGGCAGCTCAGAAGGTAGGACGCCGATCAGTAGCAGCTCAGGGGGCCGCAGCCAGGGCGCAGATATCTCAGGGGAGGGAAGGAACGAGGCACGGAGCTCAGACACCGCAGGTTTCTAGAAAAATAGCTCCGTGGTGTGCAGCTCATGGGCCTGGACCTCCAGGATGGGCAATTTCTCATCCAAGAGTTTGGGGATTGGCAGCCCCTGGCAACGTAGCAGGACGGTGAGAAGCCACCACCGGGAGTGAAGCCAAAATTCTGGTAGCTTCTGTACCCCGAGCTACCCGGTCTGCAGGGGGCGAGGGTCTGGGAGCTCTTGGGTACGCCGCTGAGTCGCCCGAGGCTCTGCCGGCCGTTGGCGAGGGCCGGGAGCACTGCAGGGGCAAGGGAGCGGGGAGCGCAGAGGCGGGACGTGCGCCCCGCGGCCTGGGTGCGTGGGCTGTGGCGGGGTCTGGGTCCCCAGCCGGCTGTGCCGCAGGCGCCGCTCACTGCTCCCTCTGCTGTAGGGTGGCAGGGCTCACAGCAGCTCCACGGGGCCCTCCTCGCGGTGCAGGTCCTGGGCTGGCAGCTCGGCGCGTCGCCCTCGGTGTCATTGGAGCAGTACTCCAGGAGCCAGAGGTTCCCTTTGCAGCTGCTGGGTAGGCAGAGCCCACAGGTGGAACTCACGTCCTCGCAGCACAAGGCGATGGGAGTCACCACCGGGATATAACAGTGAGTCCGGCAGCGAGGGGGCCCGCAGTCCCCGGGGCAGCCCAGGACACACATGGGGCCGAGGGCGTGGGAGCTCAGCGCGCGGCGCAGGGACCGCGCGGTCCGCCCGCGCGAGGACTCCTTATATCTTCCCCGGTGACCGTGGGCAGCGCGCAGCAACGCCTCATTAACATATTGTTTGGCTACCCCCGCTGATGCCTTCACACTCATGTAAAAATACGTTTATTTTGATTCTTCCAAGTGCCTATCATAGCCACTTTGGCTGTCAGTTGACTCATCATGGTAGACCACGCGTGCCTTCGGTGCAGAGGGATTTTCATGTTAATAGGCCAACTACCATCTCTCAATCAGCAGTTAAGGAGAGTTGGTGCCTCCGTGGGATCCGGCAGCGCGGTGATGAAAGGGTTAACGAGGAGTCCCGGAAACCGGGAGCTGGTACTTTTCCAGTCTTCTGACTCCTGCACACTCCCCGAGGGCTCGACCCTGTGCTCTGAAGCAGGCCGAATGCTCGGTTTACCTGAACGCTGAGGCTCTTCGAGAGGGTGAGACATTAAACTATTATGAGAAAGAATTGTTTCCCTGATATGTTATCCTCTTCCCTGGGCCAGGCCGTGTCCTGGTGACAAGTTCTGGTCCCACGTGTTTGGAGAATTCCATCTGTAAGACTCACAGCGATCCCACTGAGACCTCGTGGCCTGCCCAGGGCTGAAAGTGAACTTGTCCTCGGGGGTCAGCGGTTGCTAAGTAACCCAGACTTCTAGGAGATGGCTTTCTTAAGGAGCTGCTGCAATAAGTAACATCAAAAAGCCAGTTTCTCAGGACTGTACGTACCTTCCCAGCGGACTAAGATTATACCTTATACATCCCGTCCTCGCTGCTATAAGACCCCAGTGCTGTTGGGTGTGTGACATTTTTCTCTACTTCTTCCAAAATAAGTTTTACTAACCCTCACAGGCTGCATTTCATTCCTCTGCTGAAGAATGTAGTTATTTTTGGTCTGTACCCACAAAAGGGAGTGGCCGTGTTATAATAGTGTTTGAATAACCCGTCGGATCACTGTACATATTAAACAATGCCTTTTACTACTTATGGTGGAGGCTGAAGGAAATTCTTTGAGATTTTCCCTTAAACTGAAGAGCTGACGTTTTGCTCCTGAAAGGAGAGGCTGTAATTCACACGTGCGAGGCGCTGAGAGCGGCAGTGAGTTCGGAGAGAGGGAAGGATAAGCCGTGGGGCTGGGTTTGAAAAGACATGGTCCTCAGAGAAGACAGTTGGACTTTCCTCCCAGTTCTCTGCTTCTCGGCTGAATTTTTTAAAGGCGCACCCACTTAAACCTACAGGTGTTCCCCAAACATTTCTTTTCAATCCGAGGGGTCTGGCCGCCTCTCTCAGTATTTGTTCTGTGCGGGGACGCCTTTCTTGTGTAAGCTGTTCTTTATTAAACACAGTCAGCTGTCTGGCGAAGCGTCCCTGGGTGGAAAGGTCAGGATCTGGGAACCGGATTTTCATCGCGTTGTTTGGCTGTAGAGCATCCTGGGATTTTGTGCAGAAATGCTCAGTGCTGAGGCAGGCAAGACAGAAAACAAACCAGGCAAGGCCACCGACGGCCGACTCTTCACTGCGCCGCTGGGTCTCCGTGGTGGGTAGGGGACCAGAGGTTGGTGAGCCCTTTTTTCTGCATCTCTCTGTTGTATCGGGGTTGCCCCTGGTCTAACTTTAGGGTTCCTTTTAGCAGATTTGTAGGGGAAAAAACAGAATGAGTGAGTTGGCCAACTGTAAAGCCCACCTACCCCTCTCCGAACTTAGCATTGAACGTGGACTATTTTATATTAACACAGCCCACACTGGTGTGAACCCAGCAAAAGAAATAATGTAGAGCATCATGCAGTGTAACCAAGATTCACAGCAGGACACTGCATAACAAACTTAAATTTATTTTGGCACAGTGATACTCTGAACAAGCAAACATGAGGTTAGCAAAGGAAAATTAGCTCGACTCCTCTCATTTGCTTTTTTTTTTAATTGTTAGTTTATTAGGGTAACAATGGCAATAAGATTACCTAGTTTTCAAATGCACGTTCCTGTGATACATGATCTGTGTTTTATGTTGTGTGTTTATCACTCAAAGTCAAGTCTTCTCCCGTCACGTGTATTTGACCCCCTTACCCTTTACCATCCCCCACCCCTCCCGTCTGGCCGCCACCACACTGTGGTCTGTGTCTGAGATCTTATTGTTCATTTGTTGCTTTCAGCTTTATGTCCCACATGGGCGTGGAATCGCAGGGTGCTGGGGAAATCGGGAAGCCATGTGTGAGAGAAGGAAGCTAGACTATTTGTCACCGTGCACAAAAATGGGCTTCCCATGGGTCAGTGACCTACATGTAAGGCCCGAAACAATCCATCACATCGAAGAAAGCGTAGGCTCTACGCACGCGGGCCCTGGCCCCTCGTCACTGTGTGTTTTATCGTCACACCCCCTCGCCACCCCCTGCTCGCCGTCACGCCCAGCTCACCCGCCGACCTCTGTAAATGACAGCTCTCCAGAGAGGCCTGCTCCCTCGGTCTCCGCCTCGGCAGCGGACCGAGCAGACAGCATCAGCACTAGAGCAAGACTAAGTTCCCAGCACTAGCAGGTTTTAGCCGAGAGTGAGGACCACGGTCACTCGGGGGGCGCTGTCCTCTGCAGGCTTTGGAGAAGCAGACGCCTTCGCGGCTTGCGCTTGATTACTAAAAGAACCTTTCTTTCCATTAATTCCCTTATTTGTGACATTTCCTCTATGTGTAAAGCAGAGTAGAAGCCCCCCACCCCACCCAGATGCCCATTTCCTAATCCCCAGAACCACACTTGGGACCTCATATGGCAAAAGGAACTTGGTAGATGCGATGAAGTTAAGGACCTTGTGATGGACGAGCTGCGTGACCCTGTACGATCACTGGGGCTTTTATATGAAGGAGGTTGGGGGTCAGGCAGGGAGAGGAGGCAGAGAGGTGAGGGAAGGGACCGAGGCGGAGCAATGTTGCCGCCCCAGAAGGAGCACCGGCGACTCCCAGAAGCTGGGGGACACCGGGGACAACGTCTGTTCCAGAGACTGCAGGAGGAAATCAGCCCCGTTACCACCTTGACGTTAGTTCAGCGAATCTGGTTTTGGGCTCCAGCCTCCCAAATCGTGAACGAACCGATTCCTGTTGTTTCACGCCGCTGCGTTTGTGGGAATGTGCTAGAGCGGCCACAGGGGCGAACATATGTTCGGTCAGAAAAGCAGAGGTAACCAATTGGTCACCTTTCTGTGGTTTGAGGAGTTTGCATCCTGTATCGAAGGCAAGTTTAAGATGCAAGAAGAAAGCTTTCCAGCCATCAGGCAATTTTGAGAAACCCTCGTGCCTTCCGAAGAATAAGAAAAAACTTTATCTGATGAGGGAGCTGATTCTATCCGACTCACTAGAGTGACGAAACTTTTCCCCGGTTTTTTCCAAAGGTTAAAGATCCTATAGGGTGGACACAGAAGATCCAAGAAAGCTAGCGTTTCCAGTAAATGGCCCTTAAAGGAGGGAGGGAGGCCGCCTTCCGACCTTCTAGGTCATGATGAAGTTTTATCTTCCGTTTCTGCCACCAGGTAGGCGGTTTTGTTCTACTGCCATTTACCACGGGCTGTTCAGTGGCACAGTAGCAATCCCACGACACACATCCACGCCTGCACAGCAAGTAAGTTGTGAGCAGTGAGTGAAAACAATTCTTATGTTTTGCAACGGTCCCTGGAAATGCCGGATGCCCTCGCTGGCCTCACAAATCATAAGTGGTTTCAGTAGCGGAAGGGCAGGTGAGCCAAATTAAAAAACTGGGAAACATAAGTAAAAAAGACAAAGCATTTAAAAAAACATAATAGCACATGTGGGTGGAGAGACAGGAACGTGAGTCGACTCATGCGTACCTTCCAGGAAAGCACGTTGTGCGTGTAATGAGGGTGGGGTGGTAGGAGGTGTGCAAGGGCCCTGCCCAGCCAGCTGGGACTTCATGTCTCCTCATGAGTACTCCTGAAACACGGTCCTTCGTGTGCGACTTTGGGAAACGTTCTCTCTCAGCACTGCAGCACTTGCCTGTGTACAGCCAGAGCTGAGACCATCTGCAGTTATTTTCAGGGCCGTTGTGAGGATGGAAGGAGATAATAAATGGGAAAATACCTAAGAAAATACATGGCACATAGTAGGTGCAAACTGAATGTTAGTTTCCTTTTTAATTTTCTGAAGGTCTAACTTAGGAAATCGTAGTCACTCATAAGACCAAAGAGAAATAGTGTTATTATTAATTCACTTCAATGTTGCAAATACGCACACTTACCAGAGTCTTTGCCCTTTCTAAAAGTTAGTGCCAAAAATGAACAATTCTACCCCATGAGTTAAGAAGAAACTGCCACGTTTGACAGGAGGTCCCTAATGGCTGCTCTCACTCACGTAGTCCGCACTCCCTAGTGCCGTGCGCCATTGACAAGAATAAGGGCTCAATGTGAAGGTTTCCCTGGTTCCGATCCGGTCAGCGATGCCCACGGAGGGCATCAATTAATGCCCAAACGTTGCCTTAGCTCAGCTTCCATGTATTCAAAACAGAGTTAACAACGGTATTTTCTGCAAAGGAGGCTGTGAGGGCACATTGAGCTAGTCAAGGAAAAGTTACGAGCTACAGTGAGATACACTTAGTGTGCAGTTGCTGTTAGTGTTTGTCATTATCATCAGCTTACAATCTTGCTAGGAGTGTTCTTAAATATTATTATGAGTTACATTTGGTGTGAGTACCTCAGAACTAAAAAAGACAGGAAACGCATGTGCCAGAGAGGTTAAGTTTTAGGCTAGACGACTTGCTGTGATCTATATGAGTTAGAGATACTGGAGACAGATACAGAATTCAACTCGGAGGAACTGGACAGGATGAAGCTACCCCTAGCATCTGTACGGGAAGGACGACCCAGAGAAGGTGTCAGGGCACCGCCCGTTAAAATCAGCCTGGAGAGGAGGGTGGGCTGCGGCCGCAGCTGCAGCTGCGAGGAAACATGTAGTTTTGTTTGCCGTTTATAGTTGGCAGCTCTAGGGCTGAGGACCGCAGCCACCAAGTCGCTGACAGCTTCCACGTGGCTTCCAGGTCGTCAGTCGTCACCTAAATAAAGAAGACGACACCCACCCTCAGTGTGGGAAGTTCGGGACCCAACCGCAGATGTCTTTGGGCAAGTTGCTTGCCCTGTTTGAGTTTCCTTATCTGCAAAATTAGGGAGCGTCATGGTTTTCAAGGGTGTGTTTGTGGGAGACTGCTGATTTGTTTGGTGACATGGTGGCCCATGGTAGGTGATCAGTGCGGGGGAGATGAGAAGCTGCTCATTGTAGGAGCAAGTTCCCACTGAGCACATGGAAAAGCTGAAGGAGTGAGAAGTAAATTTTGCCTAACGGTGCTGTTCCCTGTGCACGGGTCCCTGAGGGGGTGAGGGGCAGCTTCCCAAGTTTAACTCAGGAGGAAAAAATAAAGTCGTGCTTTCCTTGTTGAGAACAGGAATGCAGGCCACCCTTTGTGGCTAGTCCCATCGGGTTGGGTAGACGTCCTCTGCTCAGCGATAGACGGAGTTGGTGCATAACCCTCTTGCTGTCTTCCCCAGGCCTCTACAGGGAACATTCCAGACGGGGGGCGGGAGGCGGGGGCGGTGGACCCTCTACTCCTGGATCCCAGAACAAAGCTGAGACAGTGAACGTGTAGCGTGAGAGGGGAAGAAACCGTTGTCATTTAAGCTTCTAAAGTTTCCAGGCTGTGTGCGGCTGTGAGGAGAGCTTGTCCATTCTGACGAAAGACATTTATGGTCCCCTCATTAAGTGTGAGAAAACCCAGGAGCAGCCTTGCCCTCAAGTCACATGACATGCTCAGCGAGGGCCTGGAAACTATTGGCTTTGCTTGCTTTCTTCAGACAATGTTGGCCTTGTTCTCTCTTTAAGTGTACTCGGCTTAGCCCTGGCTGGGCAGCTCATTCGGTTAGAGCGCCACGGTTGCGGGTTCAATCCCCAATCAGGGCACATACAAGAATCGACCAATGAATGCGTAAATGAATGGAACCACGGAACAAGTGGATCCCTCTCTCTCCCTCCCTCTCCCTGTCTCCCCCCCCTTCCTTTCTCTTTCTCTCTAAAATCAAGTTTAAAAATAATAACTATATTTGGTTTAGAAAACTAAAAGGCTTTTACTTCTGTGTCCTAAGTCACTCGGAGCAAGTTTGCTTAGGGAGAACCACCAAAGCCTCTCTTCGTACTTAAGAGAGCATATTAATGGCACAGAAATCAAGAAGCCTGGTGGAAAGAACATTCTAGTGAATAAAGCAAGAATTGGAATCACTTGGAATCTCATCAAGTTAAACACCACAGGTTGCAACAGTAGCTGAACCGAAAGCAAAATAATCCATCAGACTAAGAACCATTTATCAACCTAAAGATGACACTGCTTTGCAAAGCTGTCTTTTATGCAAAGGCTTGGGATGACAATGCGGCACAGCCTTCTCATAAAAGGCGACTGCTCAGCCCCGAGGGACAACAGTCGGAAACCAGGGCGTGCGCGGGGAACAGGACCAAGACTATTAGGCACGGAGCCCGGGGTCCGAGGCTGCTGGACACGTAACCCAGGGGCTGACGGTCACAGGAGCTATGTCCCAGCGGGTAACAGGTGCCAGACACAAAACTGAGCGGTCGGTTCCCACAGGCAAAGTCCTGGGGCGTGCAGCCACGAAGAGGAGGCTCTGGCGCAGCAGCGGCTGGAAGCAGCTCTGAGGCCTGTTGGACGGTCCCTGGAGAGACAGGAACCGATGGGGGAACGACGGCGGGCCCGGCGGGGCCCGGAGACCCGGGAGAGAGAAGGTAGCAAGGAACTCCCAAGGCCACGTGCGCATGGCTGCCGGGGGAGCGCCTATCTCCGGAAGCCGCCAGAGCCCTGTGCTGTTTGGCTGGGCAAGCGGAAAGCGCCCCGCAGCCCACAGCGGCAGGTGGGGAGCAGTGGGTGCAGTGACGGGGACCTGGGCGTCACTCCCGGGAGTCACGCGGCTGTGGCACAGCAGGGCGGTGGGGAGCACGTGGAACCCAAAGGAGGCGTTCAGGTGGGCAGCCAATGACCACTTGCTCGGGTCCCCAGGAAACGGGACCGGGTTGCCCACGTCGCTTGGTGGAGGTCGCTCTGGGCTCTCCTCCGCCTGTACTTTAGGTCGACGCGCGTCACGGCGTCCCGTTGGCCCACCGTCGTGCTGCCTGTGAGCAGGACTCCCCCCGCCCGGCCCTCAGCATCTAGAAGCGGCCACCCGGCCTGCCTCTGTCCGTCAGGCTTGAGAGCGGGGTAGACGCACCCGCACAGGCAACAACGCTGCTTCTGCCCCACGCCCCACGGTGCCCGATTCAAAGGGACCCACCACGTGGGCATCTAGCCGGTCGTCCTCCCCCGGAGCAGTGGCGCTGGGAAGGCAGAGTCTGCGGCTTCGAGGAAGACTCTTGCTGCCGCCGCCCTGGGAGGAAGTGCCGAGGGGCTGAAACAGCCCCCGCGAGCGTGGGACTTGCCGGGTGGAAGAGCTCCCTCTGTTTGTTTTTTTAGTACTCAGCTGAGAACACAACTGGGCGATGCTGGTCTCTGGGTATTTGTCCCGACGGCTTCTTGTAAGCGTCCTAGAGTCCGTTTGAAGGCGCTCCGCCCGACACCCTAGTATTTTTATATTTAAAAGTTGACTTTGATTCCCAACGACCCGAGGAGATGTGTGTGATTTCTCCAGTGGAACGTCGATGGCTTACTTGCTGTCACTGGTAAACACGTCGTGCATCCCTATGGGTGGCAACCAACTGAAGGGATGAACGCGATGGCCAAGCTGTCGGCTCGTGCACCAGCGTTCCTGAGCTATGGGTGTCCCCACCCGAGAGGCTGCTCTTAGACGCCTGGTCTTGGCGCAATGAAACGGAACAAGAATTAAGCAGGATGCTAACGCCGCGTGTAGAAAGCTACCCGAAGGGCGCTTACGTGAACGCCACGGGAGGAACAGCCTCTGGGTCGTATTTTAGATTCTCCCGCTGAAGCCGTAAGTTAGTCTTTGCGAACATCTGGTTCCTGGAGTTGGTAGTCTTCCAGAGCCAGAAATATCTCTTTTTAAGCTGCTCCCCGGGGGACAGAAGGGGGTGCAGGAGGAGAGGCACGGGGGGAAGATTCCAAGCAGCCGCAGGCCCCTGAGAGTGCTGTCAGCGATCTTCTCGGTGGGCGCCTCTCTGGGCCCCAGCAGCCCCGGTCCCTCTGGGGAATGTGGCCTGCAGGAGGCGGGACCCCAGCAGCCATGCCGACATCGGGGGCCCTTCCGCAGGGTCCTTTCCCGCCGGCGCCTGCTGTCCCTGCACCGCCCGTCCACCGGCGAGTCGGGCAGGCTGATGCAGTTTCTCCTGAAGGAAGACCCCGAAACGCGTACAAAAGTAGGAAGACCTCAGGCGCCCATGCAGCGCGCTTGGGAGGCAGGGGCAGAGGGGGCGGGGAACGAGCACACTCGTAATTTTTTTGGTATCTTATTTATATAGTTTTTGAAATGTCACCAAAAGCATGACATTTGGTGCAGATGGGATGAGAGGCCTCGCCCCGGAATTTCACATTCTTTTTGGTTCAGGCAGTGGAAGAGAACACATCCGACGTCTGCCGTGGAGAATCGTCAAAGTGGTGTACCCCCTTCTTTCCCAAAGAACCCTCAGGTCCCCTCCCATCAGCGTGAGGCCCAAAGCTGGGGGGGAACAACACGAGAGGCGGGAGTCACCGGGGCAGTTCTCCCGTCCTCTCTGAGAGTGGCGGCCCCCCGATAAACAGACCCTTTCACGCGCTGGTGCTTCCAGAGACTTCTCCCCTCACCTGGATACCCCCCGCCGAAACAGGCTCAAGATTTCCTTCACTTCTTTTGTACTTCGGAAAGTTGAGACACTAGTGGCGGCTGATGAGTCTGCCGGGCCTCCTCCTGGACCAGTCGGGGGGCTACCTGTAGGCCCCCAAAAGAAAACTAGCATCTTTCTTTTTAGTCCACAGTGAAGATAGCTTTGGTCCTCATAGAACTGCTGTTGAGATACATACGATCCCTGTGACACGGGGGAGGCTGTCGTTACCAGGTTAAGCTCGTTCATCATTTGTCACCAGGAAGGAGAACGTGAGTTAGGGGCATGTCACTGGCTGACGGGAGCCTGGTGTCATCGGCCGTTTAGTGCACTCGGAGGCCAGCGCCAGACAGGCCAACACACGTGCCTGCTGCCACGTATTCTAACTCCACGTTTGTAATTTCGTGTGCAAGGCCACCCAGGGTGCACAGAGACCATCTTAAATTTTTCTTTTTTTTTTAATTTCCATGTAGTTGCCTGGCACAAAAGCCTGAGATTGAAAAAGAAATATACTAAGGGGAAGTTAAATCTTTTGTTAGCGATAATGAGTTGAGGAAATAGTAAAATTAACACAAAATAATGAAAATCACTTCTGAGAGTTTGTGACTTTCCCCACACAATAGTTAACGAACGCTTTTAATGTATTAACTAAACTTTATTGAGAGTTTGCGAGTCTAATACACCCTCTAATTTTCATTCGCACCCCCCCCACCCAAAGCACAGATTTCTACGGCTGTCTGTGCCTCACACCTGAACGGCCTCGTATGGTTTTCAGTATCTGGCACCAAGAGACTCATTCAGCCTCTGTTCCGGGACCCCCCAAATTTTAGTTTCTTTCACATATCCACGACGTCCCGCAAGTCTGCCCTTTCCATCTCAGGGACGTGGCCCAGCTGCTCCCCTTTGGAGCGTCCCCCGCCCCCGCTGGTGTGACTGCACGTTGTCACTGCAGGTCCGGAACCCTGTCTGGGAGCCGCTCCCCGCCCCACCGCCGAGCCCCACGCGTGCCTCACACACGCCACTGGGTCTTCCCAGGCTAGTGTAGGAACTGAAGTCACTGTCGTGTAGGATCCATTGTCCTTCTCATCAACGCCTCCCTCCTCCCTCCTAGAACCACTATGGCTTTCACTATGCGGACCCCAACGTGGAATTTTGGGATTTCTTTCTTCTCGTCATAGGCCTGCCAACCTGGCCCAGAACAAACAAAGCTCATTCAAGGACTTGGCGGTCCCATCCGGCACGTCATCACATGTTAGACCTCGGGAAGTTTCAGGGTATGCGGTCGGCAGGCCGTACGAGCCGTGAGCCGGGCCTGGGAGGCGAGCACTACAGTCTGGCGGTTACGGTGCAGGTTCGAAAGACTGAGCACAAGAAGGTTTGGCAAGCAGAAGTAAGAGAATCCAATGTCTGATTTCTGCAAAACAAATCAAGTTATGATTTTCGTAGCCGTAAATTGAAATTTTAGGTATATGTGGCAACAGGAGGGGGTTTCTTTTCCTTCCCCAATCTATCGCAGATTAGCGCCTGTTCCAAGTCTGTCGGGTGATCTGTCCACTCCGCGGTCTCCGCCCCTCCTGGGCGCATGGATTCACTGGGCCAAGTAGCCTCTGAGCGTCGGGCAAGGCCGAGAGGGGGCTGCACGCCTAGCCGCAGTGCGGCACAGCCCTCGGGCCGCATGGGGAGCCACACCTGAAAGGGCCAGCTCACCGCTAAGTGACAGCCGGGGAGAGGGCGTCCCTCCCAACTCTGTCCCTGGCCCGTGTCCTTAGAAGGCTGAGGACGGTTTTAATGCCCTCCATGCTGGGGGCTTACCGGTCACGGGCCTCGACCCGCTCCAGCCAGCACGGCCCTTCGGAGGCGGCCCCCGCTAGTGCTGCTGGAGCGCGCTGGTGCCAAGCCCCCCAGGCAACCGCCTCTCGGCGCGAGCACCGACGGCCCCCAGGCCACGCCGTCCCACGCCGACCCACGCCGTGCCACGCGCCATACTCTTCCCACATTTGAGTGAATCGTTTCCCGGACACGTGCGTCTCCATCATTAGTCCAGGGCCCGGAAACCATCAACGTTGCATAAAGCCTCTGACCCGACCCAGGAGAGGAGTTAGACATCAGGGAGGTGCAGCTAATTCCTCAGAGGCCGTGTGTGCTTTACTTAGGAGGACAGTAAAGGGAACTAATTCCACGCAGGGCGGAAAACATCAAACTTTACTGTGTCGCTGTTTGTAAAAGGAAGGGGTGGGGCTGCTGGGGCACGGGAAGGTCCTGTTGAGGGTTCGGTGTGCAGTCAGGCAGAGAGCGGAGCCCGCGCGGGCGAGGGGTGCCGGTGTGCAGCAGACGCTCTCTCAGGCCTCAGCATGAGGCGGTCTCCCCTGTTCCCGGCGGTCTTCAGCAGAGACCCACCAGCCCCCAGGGAAGAGCAGAGGGCGGGAAGTCTCCGTGTGTGCGGTTCACAGGTCTGGAACAGGCGGACCAAGAGGTCAGCACCCACAGGACAGGTAGCTCAGGGGGCGAATGCCAGAGGACGGTAACTTGGAAAATGGATGTTCCCAGGAGGCCAGAGGGCAGAAGCCAGCCCCACAGAGGTGACAAGAAGACAGCGAGGTTCCTGGATGCACCCGAACATGTGAGACTCCGTGGAAGGGCTGCCAGAGACCTGCAGGCCCCACCCCACCACGCAGTGAGTTGGTGGCACTGGGGCTCCCTGCGGGCTTGCAACAGTTGTCACGGAGTGATTTACGACCCCGGCTGCTCCTTGGAGAGCAGGGGTCATCTGCTCAGCTCACCTGGGTGCCACAGAGGGCCTAGGCAGGTGACGGGGCGTGGCAGGGCCCCCCAGGCATGAGAGCTGTCGTTTCTGGAGCAGCCGTTGTCAGAGGACACGGGGGGCTGCAAGGAGCAGGGGCCACAGCGTGATGGCAGCTGCTGGACCCGTCACATCTGGGCCTCGGCCGCGGCGTGGGCCCCAGGTTCCCGCTCACGTTCGGGGCCATTTCCGTGGCATCTCATCAGAATGCCACTTGGTCCTCTACCGAGCCGTCCTCCCACCGACCTGTCAGGTCCCTGTCACCTCCTTCAGGCGGCCGTCAGGCCAGAGTCCACGCTGTCACACAGTGCAGGTCGGCGGTCGCTTTGGGAATCGTGCGTGTTTATCAGTCTGGACAATTCTGTGAAGTTGCTTTGAAAAACCTACAAATGAATTCACACAGTTGGGGAAAACGTATTTATGACCATTTTGTTTCATAGAACCAGAACGTCTCAGTGTAAACGCTTAACAATATAATAATGTATTTTTAGAAGTGATAAATGTTGAAATTCCTAATTTGGGCTTGGGAGTAACTTTGCATTCTTCGGAGACACAACCCAAATCCCAAACTTCATCTCTCCCCTGGCCAACGTGTCCGGGACGTCGTGCTCAAATGTGTCTTCCCCGCGAAGAGCACAGCCTGGGAAGCGCTGGCCGCTGCTGCGAAGAGCCCACCGCCAGAGAGACGCCGTGTCACCGGCCTGTCTTCCATCAGCATAAAACGGAAGGGGTTCCCGCGTGCAGACAGCTGGAGGCACGCGGGGTGCTCGCCGGTGACCGCCCACACGTTCCTGGGCATGCGGGCGGAACGTCGATGGTTGTAACTCGCCACTGTTATTACTGTTTTCCACAAGTATCTTCCCACACTCAAGTGTTTTTAAATAATTCATATTTTTCTGACTATTCGATGAGGAAAGACAGTCTTGTTGATGATTGAGTTCTTTTCCAGGGCTTTGGTGGCCTGTTGATTTTTGAAGTCAGACGTATGTACGCGCGGAAAGGAATGAAACCCCTAGCCTGTGGCACCGAAAGGAGAAGGGTGTTTTAGCTTAGTGATGCTACTGAGGTCCATAACGCAACCGGGACCCCATTTTTGGGGAGACTGACTTTCACGAGCTCTTTGAGGGCTTTCATTCAGGGAGATGACTTATAGCTCCGTGTCCCTGGAAACGTGCCTTTGGTGGCTCATACTGAGGTCGGACAACAGATCTTACGCAGAACAGTGCTCTCGCCCCACTGTCAGTACTGAGGTCACCGGATGGGGGAGCCGCAAGTGTGACCTTTATGGCTGGAGCTCAGGGGTCTGGCCCCGCCCAGGTACAATGCTCTCACTCTCGCCGGCAGCTTTTCTGAGCTTCACTCCCCTCCCGTGCAAATGGGCACATGAAATGCCATCTTGTTAGTATCTTTCAGGATATAATTTTAAAATGCACAAGGGGGGACCCCATAAATCCTGGAATTATGCTCTGGAGGGTGGGCCCCTTGTAGGACAGTCTCCCCTGCTAGCTGAGGGTTCTAGGAGCCCATCTGGATCAGTGGGCCAGCTGGCGTTGTTGTGAGAGGCTGCGTTCGGCTTTGGTGAATTTTTTTTAAGACTCTTTCACTGTGTCTGCCCGTTTTGTGATGGGGGATTTACAAGCACTCTTGCCCCCAGCGCACTGAGGGGTCAGCCGTTCCTCACCAAAAATGACGTGACCCTTGGGCCCCACCTCCCTAGTCACCCGATCTCGCCCCCCAAGTAACATTTTTTGTTTCCCTGGATGAAAAAGGAAACATTTTGCTGACATGGGTGTGGAAGAGGTGAAACGAAAAACGGCAGAAGCACTAAAAGGCAGCAAAATCGACGCGTTCAAAACCTGTTCTGAGCCCTGGACAAAAGGCCTCAACAGGCGTATCGCGTCCGGTGGAGAGTCCTGAAGGCGACTGAAGTTGACACATGTAAGAATTAAGTACACGGTTTTTAATAAGTAAATTCCAGTTTTGAGGACCCCCCTTGTACATAAAAGGCCGTGACCAGTGTCCGCCCAGCACAGCCCGAAGCAGGGGACCCGAGATAGCTGGGTCGGAGAGATGGGCAAGGTGAATTTGCCCGGCCCTCGTGTTGAGACGCAGACGCCCACGGCCTTTTTCACAGGGCAACTGGGGGGGCGGCCAGTGTCCCCGGGTCAGGGGAGGCGTCCCTCAGCCGGGGCAGGCACAGAGCCAAGACTCCCTGCGGGAGCTCTGAGCATCACGCCCCCCGCCCCAGCCTCTTTAGATGGGCTTAGAGATTAGAGGGGTCCTCCCCGCTGGCATTGGGCCCACATCTCCTGCCCTGTATGCACATTTAAGAGGGCCGTTTGCCCCGAGCCCGGGGTAACACTGGTAGCGCTGTGAGTGCGGTTTTCGGCCGTCGGATACACTGAGGCCGGGACGAGTCGGGCCGTGCGTCTCTGGACTGAGTGGAGGACGTGGGGACCGGCGACGTGCTCGGCCCTCCTCACGCTGACGTTCTGAGGCTTGTTTCTAAAGCTGAGTCAAATAACCTTTTCATCTAGAATCTGGGAGCCACAGGCGACGCGTCTTTCCTCCTTCCGGAAATGACATTCTCTAACCGTCCGCGACCAGCAAGCCAGCTGGGTCACCAGACGCACACCGAGGCCCGGAGGTCCCCATGGCCGACGGCCACCGGGCGGACTTTCCCTGCCTCGACAGGCAACGATGGGGCTGCGCTGCTGCGGTGCTGGGTGGCAGACGTTCTGGACCCCCGTTCTCCGCGTCAGAGGGCCGCTGTCGAGACTCCCGCCACATAGCCGATGGGGCTTCATGATAAACGAAGGAGGATCCCCCTTCTCTCGCTATTTGGTCAGTGCCCACGTCTGTATTTAGTGAGGCAGACGGGGCGGACTTGCACCCTACAGACTACGCACGAGTTTCTGTGAGGACGAAACGTCACGAGGAACAAAAGAATGGAAATGCTGTTTCTCCATTTCTTCCCTGAGACTACATGACTCAGAGCCTACTCAACGGCCTTCAAAGGCGGGTCACTTCCAAGGAGGTCAGTTTGTCCTTCTGAGCGCAGCAAAGTCCAGGTTTGGGAGTGGGGTCTGCAGAGGGCTGGGCTTCGCTTCCCCAGGGAACGACCCCTGGGATGTTCTCGGGATCCTTTCCAACGGGAGGACCCGGGGGCACGGGAGCAGAGGGCCGGGGCAGGGGAAGGGAGTTCGGGCACCTGCTGTCACCCTGGACCCGGCCCGTCTGCACGGTGCTGCCGTTACTCATTTCTTCAGGAAGACAGTGAAGTGCCGGCAATGAGCCCGGACAGCACAGACAGGGCACAGGCAGGACGATGACCCCGGGGAACTAGCAGAAATAGCAGATGGACAGGATTTCCATAGACCGTGGGATTGGCATCAATTACGGCCAAATACAAAGAGGACAGGGTTGCACCTTCCGCTGCGGCTCTGTCTGTGTTTCACGTGGTGGGTTCGCGGAGTGAGGAGAGACCCCCACAAACTGCCCCGCTTGTTCACTTTAGTCAGGGTTTTCTTCCTTTGTGTTTCATTCTAAATAGTCTCCTACTGTCTCCAAATGTATTCATGGCTTATTCTGTAGCAGTTAATCTTCCGTTAATGCCATTCATTGTTTCCCAGCAAAGCCACAGTTTTCACCTCTGTAAGTTTCATCTAGGTTTTATCTACATCTTCCATTTGCTGCAATGTTTAATGAGAACAGCCCTTCCTCCAGCTTCCTAACATATGGAATGCCAGGCACACTAACTGTTCCAGCATCCTTATAATTCTTCCACCTGTATCATTTCTGGGTTTGCTTTGATAGATTTGTTTTTCTCCTCTATTATAGTCCTTGTTTCCTGCTTCTTTATATGCTTGGCAATTTTTGTTGGATGCCAGATACGGTGATTTAACTTTCTGTGTGTTGAATATGTTTGGATCCCTATAAATATTCATGAGCTTTGTTCTGGGCCACAGTCAAGTTACTTGAAAACCGGCCGGCCCTTCTGGGCCTCGCTTTCCGGCGCCGTACGGGGCCCTAGAGGAGCATTCGTTCCAGGGAGACCGCCTGCGGCTCCCACCAGCTTTCTCTGTGTCCGGTGCGACGCTAACTCGCCCAGCCCTCTGTGAGCTCTGTCTGGTGTCGCACACTTTTCTCGTGTGCGGCACGGACCAGGGAGCTCCTCTGGTGGGTTTGGTGATGCTCTGTGCATCCTTGGGGCTCCCTTTCTGTTTAACCCTCTCTTCTCTCACTCAGGGAACCCAGTCCTCTTTGCCTGTTGTCCCACGTCCTGGACACCCATGTTTCAAGGAGCTGACCTCCTGGAGGGATGTGATCATTTTGGGTGGAAGGATGGGTCCTGCCCCTGTGACCCCCTCCTGGCTAGCCTCAGAAGTCTGCCATCTCGTTCAAAGCCCTATTTTCATGTAGATAAATACCTAATGCATAAAAATCAATTCACCTTCTTTTGCCTATATTTAAATATAGACGTCCTGCTTTGTAGCTTGTTACGGTGCTATTTCTCCTTAATGTGAAGATCTTGTTTATGCCCAACAATCATCGTTCCTGTTTTATTTATTTATTTATTTACTTTACATATGGTTATTTTGAGCATAAAGAACAATTTCTCAGACTACGTTTCGTGCAAAAGAAACGTCAGGTTCCACTTTAGGCCAAATGAGCCCCGCTTCTCACCTTTTCTTTGTGGAATACATACATAATTTCCCCACGAGTAGTTTCTTTGTTATTTTTTCCTCCTAGTAAAATAAGTAACGATACTCTACCGAGAGTCCTGCAGACAGAACCTTAAAGGAATGTAGCTGCTCGGCTAACAAATGCTTGATTCCCCGGTAGCACAGCCCGCAGTGGTGCTGCCGCCGTGTAATTCTGCGCGTGTATGGTGTGGTCATCGATCCTTTGAGATTTCCTCTTCTTTGTCATAAAGGTTCCTACTACTGCGTCAGGCGTGGCTCACACCAAGCATCACGACAGGCTGCACAATTATGATGCAAGTGTTAAGCTCACTTCTAAAAACACCGTGATGCATCTTGCCGAAGCGACATCTTCCTAAGACCAAATGCCCCCCGGTGAGTCTGCGAGCTCAGAAGCGGCCGTGCTCGGGGGGCACACACAGGTCCTCACAGGAAACACACAGGGTGAAACGGGGTGGGGGGGTCTCTCCGGCCAGCAAGGGGCAGCATGCTCAGAAACAAAAGCAACCTAAACAGTTAGGAAGGAAGGTCGCAGAGACACAGGAGCCCGCTGGGGGGCGGGGTGGGGGTGGGGGGGCTCCTGACCAAACTGGAACAATGAGAGCCACAAAACAGATGACACGATTAGTTTATGTCCTAGAGTAGAAAATTGCCTTCACGGGGCCATGTGGATAAAAGCGAGTGATTGCTCAGATGACTAGGAAGGGGGTCAGACGAGGCTGCTCTGGGGAGGGAACGCAGGCAGTACTGTCGCTGCCTCCCCTTAAAGAAGAGGGGAAACCTCCCCGAGGAGTGGCCGGCACCCTGCCACCTCCTTGCCAGGGGCACAGTGTGGACGCAGGAGCGGGTGCTGACAGTGGAAAATCCTGATGGACACAGCGAGGCAGCCAAGGTCGGCGTCAATAGCACGTCAGTCACACACGCTCTTGATACAGAACTTGACCTCTGTGGCATTTCTGCGCAAAACCCATACCCCCAGTCTGATCCGGAGGAAAAAACCTCAGGCAAGTGCAAGTGGAGGACAGTGTCCAAAATTCCAGACCAGTGCGCCTGAGAATGTCGCGGGCGGCCGGGGGCCCCACGGCGCTCTCGGCAGGGGTCCGGGGCCCGGTGAGCAGCCAGACAACAGTGGGGGCGCCTCCAGGAACCTCTCTCCCAGAGCCGAGGACGGCAGTCGGGGGACGGCAAAGACACCTGCCGGAGCGGGCGCCATCCTACCCAGGGCAGCGGCGCGCGCCACGGGGACGCCCAGCAGGGTGCGTCCCAGGGGGGCTACAGAGCCGTGCTCAGAGGTGACTGGCTTCCTAGGCGGGTTTCCTGTGCCCCCTCATGGATTCCTGGCAGTTCCCTAGGCGCCCTCCCCCCAGGCCCGCCCGCTGAGACTCTCTTGCCCGACCGCATTCCGTTCATAGTCGCTGTGCGGCCAATGCAAACACCCTCCAATCCTCTCGTAAAGTTTACTGGTATTTTTCAAACACTCTGTCCCCATACTCAGCCGCATTCCTGTTATTACTCCCGGCAAAGGGCCAGGGCGATAAGCAGCTGGAATGCGGCCCCGCCCCGGGCACGGCGGGTGCGGGCGAGGGAGAGATGAGAAGCGTTTTTATCCACACGTGGCCCATGAGGCCCACCGGGGGGTGGGGGGGGGGTAGGCTAGTGGCTCAAGAGCAGGAACGACGCCCCTTTCTGGAAATTTCACAGTTTCAGCTATCAGCAAAACATACACAATGCAGTGGGATGTTATGAAGTAATTTCTTCAAGATAAAATAATGCATTTATTCTAACATTTTATTCAGATTGTATCCCCATGTAAATTTCCCCTTTAAAAACGCTGGCATGTGAAATTCCAACCTATCAGATTACCCTGCTACCTGAGGGAAAGTGGTTTCCAAAAGCCGGAGGCTTCCTTCGAGGGCGGCCGCAGGTCACCATGGCAACCAGCGAGCCCCCGGGATTGGCTGGGAGGCTGCTCTTTCCCACCGGAATCGTTCCGCTTTACTCCTTCTCAGCTTATCACTCCATGGAAAATTCTGGTTCCCTCGGTCACAGTAGGCGCTAAAGGGCCTCGGTGCCTCCTTCCCAGTTGACACTTATAACGCCACCTCCGGGCATCCGACCACCCAGTGCTCGAGACCATCGGTGTTGTTACCGCGACTTAGGGGTGTTTGCTAGTTTGAAGTGGGAGATGGTGTCTTTATTGCTTTTCCGATGTGCATTTTAGGTGGGCGGGGAGGCTCACGGTTGTGTATGCGTTTATTGGTTGTTTAGCTTTCTAGGTATGGGATCGTGACTGTCAATTTTAACATCGCTTGGGAAACATATTTCATAAAGTGAGACTCTCTTCTAAGAACCCAGAAGAAAATGAGCATCCAGAAAGAGTAGTTTAGATGGATTCTTTACTGCGAAACCAAACTTTGCTTTGAAAATCATGGCGGACACTTCGGGGGGAAAGCAGGTTCCCAGGCCTGTCGCTCGGACACTCGCACTCGGAGAGCCGTCTGGGCCCGCGAGCCCGAGGCCTCTGCAAGCCGCACGCGGAAGCACCTTGGGCGCCCCTCGGTGAACTCGCGCCGATGGACAAACTCCTGCATTGTAGCCATTATATAGTTTATGAGGAAAGCACGGCCTTTGAGAAAACTTGTAAATGAATGCCAGGTCGGTAATGTACCATTTGCCCGACCTGGGCTCAGTGAAGAAATATGGCAGCTGCCTCGCAGCTAGGAAGATAATTAAATCAATTACGTGAGAAGCGTGGCACATAGCCGGCAACACGCAATCATCACGTGAGGGCCCATGGGTAAATATGAGCAGGTCCTACCTAGTCATGCGATGTGAGGCCCTGAAGTGCCCTTCAATTCCAGCTCTGAGAACCCTGCACGAGGGGGCGGGGAGTGAGTGCTTGTTTCTAGCCAACCTGGAGCAGGACGGCACCGAGGAAACCTCCACGGGGGAAACCCAGCTGCTGGAATTCCTCGTCGGTCCCACCCTGAACCTGGAGGCCTCTGTCCCCAGCCCCCGCGACGTCCAAAGCAGAATTCACTTAAACACAGACCGACACACACTGACGGGGAGCCCGGCTGCGCACTGACGCCAAGGCAACCTTCCGAGAGCCCCAGGCCTAGTGGAGCGCTCAGGAATGCCAGTGAGACAGTGAAAAAGAGCAAGACGTTGCCGCGATAACAGACAGACAGTGGACAGAACGGAGGAAGAATCTAGATATAGACACACCCGTGCAGAGACACTCGATTTACAAATGGAAGAGGGGACACTGAATGCGGCACAGCAGGAGAAAGGAGGGTCTCCTAGCAGGTGACGCTGGTTCAGCTGGCATTTTGGCCCCTACTGCACACAGCGCACACAGACACACACAGACAGACACACACAACGCCCACAGCACAGAGAGGCACACGCACACACACACACACACCTGATGCACGGACACACAGATACACACACAGATGCGGGCACACACAACAGACACACACTCACCAATGTTCCATTGATGGCACATTGAAATGTTAACGGCAAAGCAAATAGTTTCCAGAGTTAACGTAGAGCATCTTAATGAATTTGGGGTAAACAACGATTTTTGGGAAAAGAGGACAAAAAGGTACGAACCATAAATAAAAGGTCGGTAACTTAGATAACTTGTTGCCAAAAATTGGACTACCCCAAAATAAGGAACTATTGCCCTAAGGGCACCGTGAAGAAAGTGGAAAGACAGGCAGTGATCTGCAAGGAGATGCTAAAATACTCACACCCGGCAGAGAGCGAATCCGTAGGCTGCGCAGCGGCGTTCTTGCCGTCCTGAAAGCAGACACCCGACCTAAGAGCAAGAACGTGAACGGTTACTTCACCAAAAAAGCGTATTAAAGCAGCCAAAAGCATTTGAAAAATGTTCTACATCTGATGAGTCATCAGGGAATCTCCAAATAAAACCAGCATCTGTTATAGTTACACGCTCGCTCCATGGCCGAAGCTACAAAGCCCGACCACGGGGCAAACAGTGGGGGTCTCGCGCTCTGAGGGTAGACATGGGCGTGACTCCGGCCCGCGGGGGCTAAGGCGGAGCCCGCACATCCCGCGCAGTCTACCGGACCCACGCCTCCACCCGCTGCCCAACACAAACATCTCCGTCTGTCCACTGAGAGAAATGTGGAAAAATAAGAGTATTTTATACATCCTCCCTAATGGGGCCAAACCGGAAACAGCCCGTATGGATCGGCCGCAGTGCGATGCATTGATGCCTGTTGCTGTGTTAGTGCCCTACGTGTTACACGCGCAGGAAAACAGACCGACCGTGGGTGTGCAGGGCAGCCTGGACGAACGTCCGAAACGCAACACGCAGCCGCCCGCCGCGCCAGGGGGACCCGCTCTGAGACATGCGCCCTGGGGCGATCCCGTCTTAGGCGAACACTGCTGCGCACTTGCGTGAACTGACCTCGGTTGTCTCCCGTCCCCGGGCCGGGCGAGTGGGGGGGGGGGGCAGTCGATGGTCCCAGGGCCACAGGCCGGTGCAGCACGTTCCTGCACGAACGACACGGATTTGATGGTCCCGCACGAGAACAGGGTGCGCCCCGCAGCGCAGTTTTTACAAGTAGCAAGAGTGTGTTCTCATGACAGAAAGTACGGTCTGTGCGCAGACGAATACATATGTCCCGTTGCGACTGAAATCTCATGTAAAATACTGTTAGAACGTAGTCCAATAAGATTGACCGTAAGGATGCGTCTGAGCTAAAGGGCACGCCAATGTTCCCTTCAGTGACAACTCACTGAAGGAAGGAAGCAGGAGAGGGCCTGGGGAAGGTTCTGGAAGGAAACGGCGCAGCTGTCACAAGCTCCCAGCACTAGGAGAGCCGGAGGGAAGGCGCAGGCGTGGGCGTGGGGACCAGAGGAACCGCGCTCAGCCTCAGCGTCAGGGGGTCGGAGGAGAGGGGGGTTCTCCGCGCCCGAGACCGCGTGTCCTCGGGAGGGGGTGCCCCTAGCAAGTGCCTGGGGTGCCGCTTGTCTTGCAGGCTCAGGCAGCTTCTAGATAGTTCCGTTCCTCGAAAACACGAGCATTCATGCTTTGACAGTCGGTCGTATTTTGATTTGTGTAATATATACCCCTACACGAGCTATGAGGAGCGAGGGGAAGACGCATCTTTAACACAGACGTGTCCTCCAGACGCGACTTCCGGTAAACGCTCAGACCGGGCACGGCTGCCTTGTTCAGCTCCTTAGCTTGTGGGCCCGGCACAGGGGACTTTGGGACCTAGATGGCAGGTGACAACATTTGTGCTGAATAAACCAACTGTTTAATATATTAGGTTGGACTGTATTTTTGAAAGTATGATTTTTCAAAATCTATAAATCATAAGTGCACCCTGGTTTTGATGCTAACATATCCAAAGGTGGGAGTTTATTGAAAGCGGTGCATTTGAGGCCCTACGTGTAAGTCGGGGTTGCAGGACGTCCGCTTTCGCGACACTGAGCAGGGGTGAAGCCGGTGAGGTGGGAGGGAGGGAGAGGCAAGGACAGGAACCAGACAGACACCAGATGTGGCGGGGAGGGGTCTGTACTTCTCTCCCATGGAAGGAGACCAGGGAGGCTGCTGCGGCACCAGCAGGAGTAAAATGCAGTCCGGCTTGCCACTAGAAGGTCATTCCGGAGGATGGTCACCAGAAGAGAGAGAGGAGGAAGGAGACCATTCCTAATCTTTTCAGAATAATCCCAGCAAGGGTTCTGGGATCCTAAGCCCATGGGACCAGAGATCCAGAAAGTAGCTCCACAAACAGGTCCTCTAGCTCTTCCCCAGCCACAAGAACATGCGGCTGAGAATCCCGTGTCCTGTTATTCATCTTATGAGCACTTAAAGTCGCTCATTTCTGTATTTAAATGAAGTAATGAAAGACCAACTGAAAACCCGGGCTGTTAATTCCAACTTTGCCTCATTGATTACAACACAAAACAAATAATTGTCCCCACACCTGAGCGACAGCGAATAGCCTTGTAAAAACCAAGCAACCTTATGCCAGGGGAGGTCGGGGGAAAGACAGAAGCATGAGAGGGGCCGCGTGCATCGGACCAGACGCACGAAGCACCACGGCAGGTGGTCACTGCTGGGAAAGAAGCAGGGGTCCTTGGCGACTGGACTCTTGCCCTGGGCCCCCAGGGAGATCACTGCCTGGGACAAGGAGGCTAGTGGCCTCCCAGTGCAGAGGAAGATGGATGACAAGGGAGGGACACGTGTATCAGAAGTGGACACCCAGGGACGGGAGGACACCGGGGGCGGAGGCTGCTGGCACAGTGCTGTGTGGTTGGGGGACCCGGGGCGTCCACGCCAAGGGGCATCCCCGTAAGCGAGGGGGCCCTGGGTCGGCAGCTGCTGGGCCTGGGGCGGCGAGGAGAAAACTGGCTTCAGGCAGGTCTGGGCCCCTGGCGAGCGGTGGAAGGGCAGCGAGAGGCATCAGAGTGGCCGGGCTCACAGCTGGGGGCCGGTAGCGGGTGGGTTCACCACGGGCCTCCTGGCAGCTGCCCCTGAGCCGGGTAGGGTCTCGACAGGGGCTGGACAAGCAGAGGGCACCCCCTCGGCCCCCCTGCGTGGAGCAGGGGGTGGTAGACAGGCGAGAGGAGCGTGGTGGGGCTTCCTGAGGGGCTGGCGCTGTGGTCCCCCAGCAGGTGTAGCTCCCTGGGGAGGGGTCAGGTCCCCAGCCTCCCCGTCCTCCCTTTGGTCTGACCCCTTCCACTTCCCCGGGCAGCAGAGGTGCCTCTTTGCTGCCTGAGGCTGCGTCCGAGCTCTTCCTTGTGGCCCGAGGACGTGCCCCCCACCCAGGCATCCTTCCGGGGCCTTCCATTGGCTGGTCTGTCTCTAATGCCGTGGGACGGATTTTCCACTGGCTCTGCCCTCGCAAAGCGGCCAGCCCACGAGCCACGCCGGGAGGGTGGCCACTGACTCTTCTCCTAGAGTCGCCTGCAGAGGTTGCAGCGAACGTCTTTGAAACTCCGGCAAGTTATTTCTCTTTGAGGAGAAATTTCATTCTTTTGGGAAATTGCCAAATGTAAGAATTTTTTGAGCAAGTTGTGGTGTCAAAGAAGTGTAATATGAATAATTTTAATGTGTCCAAATATATGCTCGGTTTTATTTTAGAATCCTGGTCGAAAGTGACTTCCCACCAATTTGTCTTTAAAAAGCCATTTGCATCACATGCATTTCAGTAAAGAAATAAACTGAGTGAAAGCTGGCTATGTTTAAAATATTCTCAATGTAGAGAGATCAGTTGAAACTATGGATCCTACAGTAAAAAAAAACAGGCAAACCAATAGAACCATTTAAAGGACGTTGAACTTCATGTTTGAATGGATACCCGTGTTCCAACTGAAAACTGTCGTTCTCGGTAAAAATAAACAGGCGTAACAATTCAGACACGGACATGGATTTGGCTTTGCTTTTGACCTTGGCTCTGATGCCAGTTTCCAAAGAGGAGCTTCTACTCTGTTTTACGTGGGCAACAGCTTCACGGTAAACGTAGAGTTTTCCTAAGTATGAACAGTGAAGGCAACCAGGGTGCATATTTTCCGGTAAAATTTGATTGTGAAAATGCACGGTTGTGTTTAGGCTCAGCCACCCCTGCCTTTTCATACACAGTGGCCCCAGTCGCCATTTGACTGGGCATGTTCAGGATCTGTTGGATCTAATTTATAATTTTCTTTGGCTGAAAATTCAGTGTAAATCACACCACTTTCTCCTACTTAGATGTCCCACGGACACACCCACATTACTGGGTCTCCTCCGTCCAGAGGAATCGAATCCCTAGAGCAGGTGGTTTCTGTACGGCCCATCTAGGACTGTTTTACTGACCACAGCAGAAACCTGAAGAGACAGTCGTGTGCGTCCCGTGTCTGCAGGCGCCGCCCTTCCGCCCTCGGCTCCCCAGCGGGCGGCCCGAGCCCGATCCCGGCACAGCGACGTGCGTGTCCGCCGTTCACGTGGGTGGGGCCGCATCGGCCTTTGTGAGGGGAAGGTGTGGGGTCGGGGGACGTAGCGCTTGGTTACCTTCTGCTCTGGCAGCTCCCTGCAGGCGGGCACCCGTGGGTGATGTCACCTCCTCACAGCTCTGAACAGCACGTTTTACTGTTTCCAGTATTTACAGGGGGAAACTTGGGATGGAGAAAGTTTCGGTCACTGAGATGAAGGAAAACGTTTGGACAAGTGGGGTTCAAGCATTTGAACATTTGTTTGGGGCCCTTGACCCCCCCCCATTATCTGATCTGGCATTATATAAACACGGGGGGTTAGGTTGACAGTTGTGAGCTCTTGAAACACAGCTTATTCTCATGTTCTCATTTATTGATTGTTGTATTATTTTCCATACGAACAACTGTAAACGCACCTTTGCCCACCCTGCATAGAGTGACACATCTCCCGCTAACTCTGTGACCCTGGGCCGTTTGCAAAACCACTCTGACCCCCTGTCACTGTCATCCCACTTTACAGAGCAATAGAACACTCACAGTATCAGCCTGTCGGTGTCTTTTCGAAAGTATATTGAGAAGGAAGTAAAGTCAAATGCGAACGACGAGACACCACACCAGCACTGCTCGCCATCTGGCGTGGCTTCCCTAGCCCACCCCACGGGGCACCACCTCAGCTTCTACTCCTTCCGAGCACCATGCGAGACTCATTTTTCCCCGCTCTGGGCGGTAACGCTGCCAAAACTTCCCTGGAATTTCAGAAAGTGACGCGCCCCGAAGGCAAGGGGCGCCTTCCCCAGCCACAGGCCTGCCCGTGGCTGCTGGTGCGCAGAGGGGGCGCCCCCGCCGCGGAGTGTCGAGCGGGCAGGTGCCCGAGCTGCGTAGCTGAGCGAGGACAAGGACACGGCCCACGCGCGGCTCTCCATGTTCTGCAAACAGCGGGAAGGGCAAACGATGTTCCTCAGCCTCACCTGAACGTTGGCCTTCGGTATTAACTTTGAAGCGGAGGAGGAAATGTCAGGGGGCTCGGGGGAAGGAAAAAAGGCTCCAAGCTGTGGGAAAAGGTATGAAAGGCAGAAAAAATGTCAACACGGTGCTTTCCGTGGAGGGCCCCGAGGAGCCGTGGTCCCTGCACGCGGCCCGCAGGCCGCGTCGAACTCGGGCCGGGCCGCCGTTAGGGGCCGCGCGCGGCCGGCGGAGCTGGGCTCGGGGGGCGCGGCCGAGTTTGCGCTGCAGCATCGCGGGGGAGGAAGGGAGGTCTGCCGAAAGGCCTGCCTCCCTTGAGCCCCTAGAGCTAGGGCTTTCCAGCCTGTGCCTTCTCCCGTCGCACTCAGGTCTCTCAGCCGGGCTCGGCTCCCCTTTGCAGGGCACGTACCTGTCCGGCGGCCATGGACGCCTACGGCCGACGTCCTCTCTTTAGTGCAAACACTGTATTTAGACTTTCGCTCTGAAAATTAGCTCCGCCCCGCGGCCCTTTTCCTCGGACAGGCCCGCGGCGCCCGTCGGGTCTCTGGGTTACCCGCCGCCTCCGCCCCCTCCCTCTCTCCTTGGCAGCGATGCCCGTGGGACCCGCCCCCGCGGGCTGGGCTAAATTGGCTCCTTCTTTACAAATACTTTCCCACCAGCCTAAGCCTCTCCAGCCTTAAATCTGTAGGACTATCATTTACCTAACTCTCACACACGTGCGCAAACAAAGCATCCTTTCTGTATGTGTCTTCTTTTGGACTAGATGACAGAGCCCTCATTGGCTGCTCTTCGCTGTATCCCAAGCGCGCGGGTCTTTGCTCTGCAGCCTCGCGGCATCTCTATTTGAGTAGGTGTGACCGATCATTATTCTCCGTGCACGCGAGGAAACTTAGTCGATCTTAATAAATATTTACTGGCTAACATCAGAGCTCTCGCAAAATATAACTTTGGCTTCCTTTGTCAAATAAACGTTGACCTTTACTTAGTCAAGCCAATAATCTCTTTTGTGTACTTTTTCTCACCATCTATCCATTTTCCCCAGGGAATGCCCTCTTTCCCGGAATATAAAAGGACACGGGGTAGAAAGAGGATCGAGGGACCGGAAACTCTTCGTCCAGTGTCCTTCCCGCCCCTTCTCAGATCCCTGATTAATATTTACCTCAGCTTGGCCTGGAGAAGACAACCAATTATCTGGAGTCAGTCCTTTGCAGCCTTCGGCATAATGAGGTATCCTAAATTTAGCACATCCTGTTGGATGTCATCAGGAAAATCATTAAGTTATAATCAATCGGAAGAATTAAATAACCCCATGATTAGCAATGTAGATGCAGAGTTGGGGATCACTGATAAGGCTCTCGGGCCGTAGTCTACTTTCCACTGAAATTTTGCTCTAAGGCTCCTAGGTAAGTTTATGCCTGTGGTTTATACATGATTTTTATAGAATTTGCCCGACTCGTGCCCACTTCATTCATGCCCATGAAATCCCCCCAGACAACGTGAGAAATCGGTTTTGCATGAATTGGCAAACCCTTGCTGCCCGTACCGAGACAAGGGTGGGTGGAGGTGTCCCTTCGACTGTTCATAGGTAAGTCCTTGAACTGGTCCCTTCCACCTTCACAGCATTTTTCTCAGTTTCCCCTCCGCCTGTGTATTTTGTCAGCTTTATTGAGGTATACCTGACATTCAGCAAGCTGAACATATTTAAAGAGTAAAATTTGATGTTTTGACATTTGTATATATCCCAAATCAAGACAATATCATATATATTACCCCCCAAATTTCTCCTTGCCCCTTGCCACCTCCTCCCTCCCCTCCCGTCGTCCCCAGGTAGCCTCTGATCTTGCTACCACTTTTCATCTTTCGCCTGTCCTCACATTTTATTAAATTAAATGAAACTATACAGTGTATACTCTTATTTTCCCTTCTTTCACTCACCATACGTATTTTTAGATTCATCCAGGTTTTGGCATGTGCCAGTGGCTGATCTTTTGTTTTTCTGCATAGTGTCCCCCGGTGCGGGTGACACGGTTTGTCTGTTCACCCACACGTTGATGGACTGCTCGGTTGCGTGCAGTCTTTGGAAATGGCAAACATGCAAATACGACGAACTTCTGCGGGCAAGTTTTTGAAAGGACACATGCGTTCACCTCTCTTGAGTGAGATGATTTGGTCACGTGATAGGTCAGTCCTTAATTTTTCGAATTGTTTTCCAAGGCGACTGCCTCATGATGCAAGAGTTCAAACGCCTTCCTGTTTTTTCCAGTACGTGGTAAGGTCGGACTTTCAGACACTGTCGTCGCTCCATACAAAGCGCCCAGCGGTGTTTCACTGTGGCTTCAATTTGCTGGGGACCGAGGGCGCCGAGCACATTCGTGCTTATTCTCCACCCGGGTACCGTGTTTCGTGAAGAAGCTGCCAGAGGTTTTGTTCGCTTTTTAATTGACTCGCTTGTGTTCTTATCATTGAGTCTGGAGAGTTGTTTAAGTACTTTTAATACAACTTCTTTATTAGATATATGACTTAGAAATATTTTCTGCCAGTCTGTGGATTTTTTTTTTTTATTCCTGTGAGTTTTTGAAGAGCAGAGATTTTTCATTTTGGTGAATTGCAATTTATTAAATTGTAATTTACAGATGGGTTTCCAGTGTTGTAGCTAAGAAACCTTTGCCTAACCTCACGTGTGAGGGTTTTTTCCTATGTTTTCTCCATCTAGTTTTTGAAATCTAATTTCTTTCCTCACCAACATTTTGAGCTCTTATCTTGAAGATCAATGATAAGCCCCCTGCTCTCAGTGTCAATTTTTGCCCCCAATCATCTACTCGAGACCTGGTTCAGAACCGCTCCATCTTACGGTTCCGTCTCTCTCACACAGAATCCCTCCTTTGTCCCACACCCACCTCCCTCCCCTCGCCGCATTCCCCAGAATACAGATCGTCCTGAAGCCTCTCGTCGACCTTCTTCTCGCTAACCGTCCAGGCTCAGCGAATGGCTCCACGTGGATTCCTCTGTGTTCGCAGGGACGGGTTTGATCCCTTCCCTGATTTCTGTTCGGAATGATCTTTTCAAGCAGGTTTATATAGGAAACGGCCTTGGAAAATAGAAAAGTAGAAACAGAGTTTCTGTCTGGGGCAAAGGGAGGGCGTGCTCCTGTCTGCCGTCATGTCCCTGACCCACCAGCCCCCGACCTCAGGCTTCCTCTCCTGTGGCGACCACGTGAGCACGTGGGGGTGTCCTCGGGCCCCTCCCTGCCTCCTGTGGGGACCGCGGCACAGGCAACGGTGTGATGCTAACCCTTGGCTTCTGCTAAGGCCGCCGTTTCTGACCCGCCTTCTCGGGCTTCCGCCAGCACGGGGATGCTGTGGCCGCTACCTGGTCGACTTGCCCGTAGGCACCGCCTCAGGCCTTTCCTGGTTCTCGTCACCCCTTTCCACGGATTTCTGTTTTCTAGATGAAATTCTGGGTCTACACCGTCATGGCTAACTCCATGCGTTTAAACAACTGCTTAATAAGGCAGAAATTTCAGTAGAAGTACAATAATCGAGGTAATATTAAACTAATTATGACAGATGTGTGTGTTTATGTGGCAGTCACTAGCCGAGCTTCTTCAAAGGTACGAGAAGACAGAGAAAGCAACTTGAGGCCACGTTGAAAACACACCTCAAAGGCTTAAAGGGCAGTAAAAATGACAGAGCACGGGCACGGCGGGGACCGCGGTTGAGCTAGGAGGCAGCCTTCAGTCTGGACAGCAAAGCAGAGGGTGGAGTGCCGGGCTTCTCTCCCTCAGCACAGCCACGGACAGGGCTCCACCGGGGGCCCGCCTCTTCCGGCCAGGCCGGGCAGGGACGTTAAGTGCTCTGTTTAGGAATGGACAGTGAGGGGACAGTCCTCAAAGCACCTCCAGGTAGAAGATACAGAGAGAACCGGAGGCCAGAGCTGGTGACTGTGCAGCACGTCTGGGAGAAGCCCGGGTCCCCCAGGTCACCAGGGACGGGGCCCCACCAGGGCGAGTCCTGGGGAACACCGAGGGACGGGCAGCCGTGAGAGCCACCCCATCCGCATACTGAGGCTCTCAGTACCTTTGCTGGGTGGCACCGGTGAGAGAGTGGAGGGAAAGGCAGGGACGGACGGTGTGGCCGGCAGGTCTGGGCCCAGCCCCGCAGGGAGGCGTCGGGCGGGCTCGCGTCGGTAGCAGCCGGCGGCTCCCTTGGGGCGCCCTGGCAGTCCTTCCGGAGCTGGTTCTGCCGTGACCACTATCAGCTAAGCAGAGGCTGCGGGTGAGGCCCATGGGCAGGAAAGAGTCGTTCGACGTGATGACGGGAAGGAAAGTGTCGTTCGTTGCTGAGTAGTTGCGGCGAGACCAGGCGGCCTCAGTGCAGAGTCTAGGCAACGTGCCGCCTTTGGTGCTATTTCTCCCTTTGTGCTGTGGCTTCTAGAAGGTTTCACTGCTGAGGATGGCCGTGCGGGGCAGGCTTTGTCCCGACTCACCGTTCCCCCAAACGGTGCTCAACGTAGCTCCGCTACCTGGGTGTCAGGGAACGTGGCCGCTCCCAGCCACAGACAGGCAAGTGCCCAGCGACCGAAACCGGGGACCTGTGGCCCTATTCCCGTCTCCGCAAACCAGGCGCCTGGAGCAGCCACGTCCCAGCTTCGCTGAAAGGGCCGAAGTTCTGAGATAGACCAGCGTTTACTGAAGCTGGCAGGTTAACTCCGGATAAGCCCCGCTGATGGTCCGATAGGGCCTTTTTACGTGGTGTGTGTGGCCTTTAAATGTACACACAGGGACTGTTAAAAACTGTTGTGCTTGGAACATCTGAATCTCTTTCATCCGCGTGCCAGCGCAGGGGACTCTCTGATGCACAGCCTGGGCTCTGGAAGGACAGCCGCCGGCCCGCGTCCCAGCGGCAGCTCAGCCTCAGCGAGTCCCACAGCCCTCGGAGCGTCTGCCCGGCCGTGTGAGGGACGCTCAGGAAAGGCCTCTAACACGCTGAGGAACGACATGTCTTTCCCTTCGATGGAAATGTAGCTGTGATAAAAAGGAGGGGGTGTAAGAAGAAGGACCGACTGACCTTGGCCAGGAGCCGTCCCCAGGCTCCTGGGGCAGGTGCGGAGCCTCTCACCTGAAGGGACGTGTTTGAGGACGAAACGCTGCTCTGCGTCCCCTGGCAGAGGCTCAGAGACCAGAGTGTGACCTAGTTTCCTGGTCACCTGGCGGTCCGTCTGCAGCCGGGGCCCGGAGCACCGCTTGACACGGGAAGCCCCAGGACTCCCCACAGGAAGCTAGACTCCCTCCCAGAATTGGGGCCCCTGCACCCCTCGACTCCATGGCTTTCTGACCTTCCCAGGGGGCGTGTCCCCATCTCCCGATGCTCCCTCAACACACACTTTGATTCTGGCTCGAACGCACAGACAATGGTATGGGAGCCTGTTCTCTTTGCTCCCTCTGAGTATTTACGCGACGGTCGTCTGGCGGAGGAAGAAACAAACCCTCTAATATACAACCCACGAAAGCATTAGCCAAACACAACAACACGACAAACTTGTGATTCAACATGAGTTAAATGCGTTTACTCCCAAGACCAGTTCCCAACTCAAAAATCACTTAAGAAACAGTGGAAAGAAGACGAGTAGCTTAAATGGACGGATGATGCTGAACTTGAACTTGTCACATTCAAAGGCCCCTGGCTACCAAGTGGCTGTGAGGCAGTGAATGGCAGTGAAATTCAAAGCTCTCCTGCCCTTTTCGGGTGGCAGAGTCCGTCCCGTGGTTGTTGGCGCAGGCTCTGCCTTCGAGGGCCAGTGCGTGGCCGGCAGGGAGATTGAAGGGGCGGCTCTGATGTCATCGCTGCGTGCGCCACCTCCACCAGAATTCACAGGCTGGGTGGGCTTCAGGCCTCCTCAAACTCCAGTATCATGTGGGTTTCTGATTAGTTACATTATATTTATGTCCACATTATTATATTACACCAGAGTCCATGCTAAGTGTTTCCACAGATAATAACCAGTAAGCAGTTAAAGCCCAGTGTTGCTTTTTAAGTGCTCGTGTTGGCCTCTGGTTGAACTTTTACTGACCTGTAACAAAGTGTCTTAGTGACCTCACTGACTTGCTACAAAGTGTCCCAGTGACCTCCCTCACCTGTAACAACTAGTGCCCCAGTGACCTAGAGTAGTTAACGGGCTTCCCAGTTCCAGCCCAGTGCCAGGAAGGCTCCAAAGAGAACAACATTTCATTCCCTTAAAAACACAGGCACCATCATTTGTCTTCAGAGAATCCAAATCCCTCGTTACCTCAGGAATCGGTTCACCCACATCAGGATGGTACCCCTTCCACGTGCCGCGTGCTCCTCGCTTACTGGGCCATCACCAGCCACCCGTCACACAGCAGGGGGGCTCATCGGCACTAGAAGAGGGTTCCAGGAGCTGCGGGCCTGGTGTGACAGGGACCAGACGCCTGCAGGGCCTAGATCCGGGGCTCTGAGCATGGCCCTGGCTGCATCCACACTCCAGAGTTTGGCACTTCTTAGACACGTGGGTCATGGGGTTGCAGCCCTTTGCCCCGTAGCTCACAGGCGGGCATCTCTGGATGGCAAATCCTGCCGGCTGGCTGCTTCCTGAGGGGCACGGCTGAGACTCCCATCTGAGCTCGGTCGAAGAGCCTCCTGATTGGCATATGGTCCCCTCCCGGGTGCTGGCGTGGGAGCAGGCCATCTGGACAACCCCGGGGAGGCAGGCACCTGGCACACCGCTGTCCGCCGGGCACGGCTCCAGCTCGAGGCTGGGCACCGGGCCGCGGCTACAGGCTTCCTCCACATTGTCCAACAGCCAGGTTCTGCAGTGGCAGCTGCTGGGTAGAAACAACCCACCATCTAAGCCCACGGGATGGGAGCTGTGCACGATGGCAGAGAGGGGCGGGACACCATGGGGACCCCTGAGCGAGGGACCGTGGCTTGGAGGCATGGTGTCAAAACCCTGGATCGGCGATGGCTGTGAGGGCTCAGGCGCCTTGCTCAGGAGATTAAATACGCGGAAAGGGGGCGAGGGCGTCTCCGGAGGGCCCCTCCCACCCCATCGCTTGAGCCGGCTTGGAGGGTGGCAGCTCATCGGCACTTTGTTTCATTACATGTGAAGATGACAGCTTAGGACCAAGAAGCCAGCCCATTCTGGGTCTTTACAATGGCTTTCCTGGGAGCCCCAAAGCTGACTCACCAGGGCGGAGCTTGCCAGCTGCGAGTCCCAGTGTGTCACCCAAGCTAAGTTTTTTCCCCCTGGTCACTGTGACTCTCCATGTTAGTGCCCGGACAGTAAGAAATGCACATGGGGACAGCCAAGTGAAGATTAACACTCGGCACTGGCGTTTCCAAAGGTGCCGGCTGGGCACAGCACGACACAACGTCAAGGCGCCTGAGTCAGGAACGGCCCGCGGAGCCGCCCTCACTGCGTCCCGGCGTCCGTCCGTGCGGCTGGGCCGGCCAACCACGAAACTCCCCGTTACCAGTCACCCAAAATACTTACTGAATGTGGCCGTTGCCCCTCGTCTAACGTTCTGTTCCCCTTGTCTTACCGAAGGCCACATTTTGATGCTGCCTCTTTATGAAGCTTTTCCTGGTCTTTCATTTAGAAGCTATTGACCCTTCCTCAGAAGCACCGCAGGGTTTTGGCACATTGGTCATTACGCTGAATTTTATGCCACGCGGTGCCTCGCTCCTACTGGCGCCCCTCGAAGACCGGAGAGCTGCGTCCACCGCACACCTGTGTCGGACACGCTCGTTTCGTCGGCCCCTGCTTTGTGTTCTGACCACAGGGCGGGGGGCGGCTCCGACGCTTGTCGTAAGAGCGGCCATGCCTGGCACAGCTCCGCACTCGCAGCAGGGGGCGCACCAGCACGGTGTCTGCCCCCGCTCGGCGGGTGGCTTCGCTCTGCCGTGACCGCGGTCAACAGAGGCCGATTCGAAGCAGGTCTCTCTGGTCCCCCTTCTTCGGTCTGAAGAAAGCTGAGAACATTCAGGAACTTTGAACAACTCTTACACGAACTCCTCCTGGCTGTGCGATTGGCCGGGGGTATCACGTATTCCGAGGGCCACATCGGAAAGCACTCAGCCTGAGAGGCAGCCGCGCGTCCTGCCTTTCCAGTTATTCATAATGTCGGACAGCCTGTCCCGTGTGATTAAAGACCTCACTGTGCCCCTCACAGCCCTCTTAGTCCCCGGGCCCGTCTGCACGGGGCTTCCGCTTGAAGGTATTAAACAGACTCCCCCGGCCTCAGGGAAGGCCCTGGCCTGCAGCGCCTGGTGGGGCGCGGCTGCCACCCGGCCACCAGCTCCAGGCCGTGTTCTCCCCACCCCCGCCCCCGCACAGCGCGCTCTACTCCCGCGGGCCTCGACTTGGCGCTCCGCGTGGGCGAAGCCTTTCCTGGGCTCAGCACTGGCACGGGTGCCGCCCGCCTGTCCGCCTGTCCGCCTGTCCGTCTGCCTGTTTCGTTCCTGGCTGCCCGCTCTCGTGGGTCTCAGTGTCCGCTAGTCCCTCTAACTCCCCGCTGGAAAAAGGTTCCATCCTCGGGGCCCGACTTTTTCCTTCCTGGACCTGCGTTTATAGCAGGTCCAGCCCTTCCCCCTGCCTTCGTCCCCCCGGCGCCTTCTGCAGAGGCGAGCGGGCGGGGTCTTCCTCACATCCGTGTCCCAACACCCAGCAGTGGGCCTGCCTGGCGCGCACTCCGAGTTCTATGAACGTATTGTTAAAACTCAACGGATAGAAAATGCCGAATAGAAATTTATTTGAATTATGAAGACGTATAGCTCTGAAACACCGAGAAATCCCAGAGCCGGCCAGGGTGCAGACAGAGACAAATGACTCAGCAGCCCCCTTGGTGAAAAGAGAACAAAATTATTAAGGAAACCTCTTATTAATTAGCCCAGCACAGGCTGAGCCAGTTGCTGCAAATGCTGTGCGGGGGCATGGAGCCCTGTTCTGGAAGCTTCCCTCTCGCTGCCCGCAAGGAGCCCTGTTGAGTAACGCTGAGGGCCAAGCCGGACATCACCTGGGCCAGCCCCGACACGGTCCCGACGACAGCCTCCACACTGGCCTCACGAGGCACACAGAATTAGCAGACGCCTGCGCAGTCCACCCCCCGCCCCAGGGGCCCCACAGGATGTCAGACCTGCCACTCGCGAATAAGGCCACCCTGCGAGCTCTCGTCCCTTGGGTACGAGACATCCTCGCACATTCTATTTAGCTGAGTGTCGGGTGAATAGGTTTTTCAGCGCACGATTTGGACGATGAGTAAATACCGACTTGGGCTGGTGCTGGGTTTACGGAGGGAGTTGCTCGGCTTATTACTATGGAATGACATGGGCTGGGACACCCGGTCACCTCGTAATTGTTTTCATGAAACTACTAAAAACAGAGTATTAGCTTTGTAGACACTCGAATAATGGTAATTAGGCAGCCTGCCTCCTACCATCCTTGGGAAAGGGATCGGAATAGTTATGGAAGTGCTTATGGGGACTGGATGCTTTGCGCATAAGGCGCTGGACAATTTCCTGGTCTCTCCGGGTCTTCGGGGTTACTGCTGCAGTGACACCTCCCAACCACCAGAGGGCGGACTGTCCACTTTGCTGTGGATTCACCTACAATTAAATACAACAATGGTATTATAATAAACAAGCAATTAAATACAAGGCTTCTGGAGCCACACTGCCAGCAATCTAGGCCGAGTTCTACAATCACAAATTATAACCTTAAACGTTTCCCTTTAATGCTCGGGCCTTGGCTTCTTAATTTTGTAAATGAAAACGATAGGATTGTCGACCTCCTAAGATTACTTTACTGATTAAATGAGATATTTATACATATCTGTATATATGAGATTGCCCGCCACCTATCGAGTGCAATAAATAAAAGTCGCAATTATTTCCGCTCCGGGTAAGCTTCTTCATGCAGACCAGGACGTTGTCCCCGTGGCAACACCAGTCCCGGACAGACATGCAGCTGTAAGGCCAAATAAACGCGGCGTCTTCTCCTGTTTGAGATGCCGTTGCTTGTGGTAAATGTCGCACATCCCATCCTTCCAAGGGTTGGTTTGTACTCATCGTTCCGTTAAAGGCCTGGTCGGCTTGTCTCCGTCGAGCAAGAGCCGGGCGCTCGGTGACCGTAGGGCCGAACGGTGTTCATTGCTTTCATGTCTGCGGCTATTCTGGACTTGGAATCGCTTGTTCAGCTGTATTAGGGTAGAAAAATGAAAGATTAGAGCCGCCTGTAAGTACTGTGATTCAGCTGGGTTCTCCCAGTTTATTTCTTCTTTCCTTATCTGACCAACCCAGGTGACCTACGTCGACTTAAATCCACTGCCTTTCTCCAACCCGAGAAGGCCCTCAAACAGAGACAGTGCGGAGCGGTGGGGAAGCCGAGGCCCGCAGGGGATGGACCCGGCTCCTGGCTCCTGGCTCCCGGCAGGGCTGGCTCTGCACGCTCATGGTGCGGACGCGGACGTGTCACTCTGCGTCCCTGCGTGGCTCGTAAGGCAGTGACTTCAGACGAGGGGGTCACTAAGGTCCTTTCTGGTCACAGTCTATGATTTCCTATCAGAACCTCAATATCTCAAGAGTTCAACAGGACAGTAAGTTGCCTGCCAAATCCACCTACGAATGAAATCCACACTTTTATTTAAGTTATCTAATCTGTTTCAAAGTTAGTTATGAAACGTGTAACAGGACAGACCAAAGACTGACACCAGCAGACTATCTGTTGGCGTGCATGCCGACGGAAATCCTCAGCTATAAGTGGATAATCCTGTTGTCTGAGAATAAAAAAAAAATATGTCTCTCTGGTCAAGGACACATCGGCCCATCTGAAAAGAGTGTGTTGAGGGGAATGGCTAACCTCCTCTAGATACATTTTGTGAAATGTGTCGTATAACCGTTCTCGGACACTGTGCTGCACACAGAAACAGGCAACACGTGCTTTAGGGTCCGGACCACTCGGAACCACGCCCCTGGCAGTCCCGATGATCCCTCTGTGGAATGTGGAAAGGGCCTCCTGCCCGTGGCCTCTGTCTCCACTGATGAAGGGACCCCTCAGACTATGACAATGAAAGGACTCGCTCTGTGACCTCATTGCTCCTCGGAAGCTCTCCCTGAGTAATTTTGCTTCTTGGTTATTTACAATTCAATTCCATCAGACTTTAATTCAAACAGCCAGCAAAGAAAAAAGGAAGAAAAATCAGAGGGTCACAGCAGGGTCTGGGTAGCGCTCGAAGCTGAGCAGTTAGAAAAAGGAGTGAGCCCCCGTCCCGGCCTTCTGAGCTTGCAGCCCACGCCCCACCCCCAGGCTGTTCCAGGGTGTCCTGGGTGAGCAGGGGTCGCGAGTCACAGGTCATGGGTCATCGCCCCATCACACCCCTCCTCCGTTACCTTCCTCGCCGGCCCTTCCTCCGGTGGCCGTCTCCAGGAAGGCGTTTTCCGTCTGTGGGATCTGGAAGTGCGACTTTGCCTCAGAGCTCTCACGTGCCCCCCGTGGACACTGCGGGTGCGATGGTGGGATGCTGAGCGCGGGCTGGGTCGTGCTTGGTGATGACGGTGATGGCGATGGAGACCAGAGGATGGGTGACATTGACACAACTCGCTTATCTAAACTGAGTCCAACCAGCCAAAACAAAGGCATGCTTAATGTCATTGACGGGCAGTACCCTGCCCACGGCCACCGTCTGTCACTCATTTGTTTCCTGGGCTTTTACCATGTGCCAGGTTCTGAGAGACAAGCTTCTTCCGAGTGCAGAGAGGATGTAACAAGGGCAAACGAATGCACAAAACAGTACTGATTAAACAGTAACGCTTTTATTCAATATTGAAAACAGCTAGCTTCTTAATTAGTGAGCTACGAGCCTGTACAACATGAGCTCTGGGCAGCGAGAGATCCCTTCCGTCGATTGCAGGGCTTCCTTTCAAGGAGTGGGAGGAGAGAACACTCCCTTGCGTTCTGATGGGCGCAGAACACCGTTGGTCCCACGGTCGCCAGGCTGCAAGGCTCAGCGCTTCACGGCGCCTTTGGGACGCAGCGGCGAGCGGTGCGCAGGGGCACGGGGTGCGTGGAGGGTGGGAGCAGTTGGGCAGGAGGCGCCTGGGGGGAGCTGTGAATGGTCTTTCCCGTTACACTGAGGGGACGAGATCTGTATGGGCGTTAAAATGATCGTCTTGCTTAGGAAAACATTACCTGCCAATAACAGAAATGGTCGCTCAAGACGCCTTCAGGAATGCGGGAACGAGCCGGCTCGCCCTGGCCCAGGTCTGCGGAGAAGGCGGCCCCGGCTCCGCTTGCCGCGAGGCCCCGGGTGTTGTCCTTTTGTGCGCGATGGTTTGATTTTCAGGCCTCGGGCAGATGCAGTCGGTATTTCCCGTAGGACATGACAAAGTCCAGAGGAAGACAGAGTCGCTTCAGCAACTCCGCAGGAGAAACTCTACCCAAAGCACCTGTTCCCACCAGCCCCTCTCGTTGGTTTAGGTCGGGCCACACGCTCCTCCTGAGGCAATTGCTTGCAGTGAGGACCAGGGCGCCCCTAGGCGAGGCGGGCTTGACTCTGAAACCTGGGACAGAGCCACGTCCACCGACAGGGCTGGAGGGGCAGGGGGGAGAGACCCACACAAATCCCATTCCACGGGGGAAGACAGGGCGGGGCACAGCTGCCAGCGGCCCACAGCCGCCGGCGCGTCTCTTCCTCCTTACGCAATAATTTACAGCGTAGGCTTCCGCGCCGCCCAGAGCAAGATAATTTAGCAGACTGCCCATCATCACACCCAGATCCTGGCCCAGGGCAGGGAGAGGGGAAGCTTCCCTCCGGGCTTGGAGCACCTCCCAGAGATGCTGCCACACGCCCAGGGGCCCCGGGGCGGCCATGCAAGCAGGTGGACTTGCGATGACCAAGTAGAAGGACAGAGGCAAGCAGCCCAAGAAATGACACTTAGAAACATCGCTCCCGTTCATAATCAGGGAGCACATGTTTGACTTCCATCTCCCTTAAGATGTTAGTTTCACTTCAGCAGTGACTGTGCTCGGTTGCGCCCCGACCGCTGGCTGCCTTTGGGGCTTCGGTGAGCCTGGGAAGGGCACTCAGGACCTGGGTGGCGGCGACTTCCCCACCTCAGAGAGCCAGGCTGGCACTTGCTGAGGCCTCGCTTCCGTCCCTGGAACTTTTCTTCTTGGACCCGACCTCTTAGTTTAACCCAAGTAAGGTACCCCGATTAGGCTGCAATGACGGGGGCAGGATAGAACACCCCAAAACGTGGCGCTGCGGTGGAAGGGCTATTAGAGACTGGTTATTTTCAGTAAACAGCAGAAATAGGAAAAGCTCAGGAAACTGAGTAGGAGGTACCCGTTTGCAAGGGCAATTCGCATTTACAGGGGAACATTTGTTTGCACAAACGCACCTCCCTCTCTGCACTGAGCGGGCAGGGTGGTACGACGGAATCTGCAGGAACTTTTATCAAGGGACACGGCCTGGATTCAGATCCAGTGAGGACCTCCTCTCGTTTTCTGAGCTCTTCCTGGGACCCGCCCATACCGGCCTGGCGCCGTGGTGGCGTCTCCAATCTCAGCTGGAGATGGTGGTGTTTCTGGGGACGGCCTGGGCCTTTTCGGGGAGCCACTCAGTTTTCCTGGGTCTCTCCATGCCTACAGGATACACACATGTTATTAAATTAGGTTTGCTTTTTTTCTCTTGTAAACCTGCCTTTTTATTACAGGGGTTTCTCAGCCGAGAATCTAGATGAGTGGGAGAGGACAATTATTTTTTCTCTCCCACTCAGTGTAGGATAATCTCCCACCCACACTGGGGTTCTATTGGCCAAAAGCTCTAGGGAACTCATTCTGTTCCCTAAATTCTGTGGTCAGACAATTCTTCCTACCAGGAAAAGGACTCCCTCAATCAAATATTTATTTTCAGTTAAACAACAGTAAATCTGGAATTATCGACAGTTTTCTTTTTTATAATAAATGAAAAAACTTGTGATCTGATATTGGATTAAATGAGTGTATTTGAAGAGAAAAGAAAGTCACCTCTTGCTCCATTTTTAACTAGAGAAATAAGGGGAAATGGAAGAAAAACAAAACTGGTACCCTGAGAGAGGTGGCGTTAATCGCTATTCATGACGCTGTTTAATTATCACACCCGCCAGGCGACAGGTGACATGGACTTCGAGGAGGACAACTACGAAGCTACAGTCTAGAACCCTTTACGGGTTGATCAGTAGAAGCCAGACCCACAAGTTGGCCAGGGACACGATGACTGGCAGCTCCCAGAGGTCCCGGGGGACGGGCAGCACAATCTGGACCCAGAGCTCAGGGAAGGGAACCCCCGGACTCCGTAACCTGGGGGTCTGGGGCCGTGAAACCCAGAGCCCAGGCAGTAGGAGCATCTGGACCCCCAGCCCAGGGCCCCCTGGGGGCGGGGGCCAGCAGAGACTGACCCGTGTGGGGACCCTCGGGCCACAGTGGGACCGCTGGCAGCTGCTGGGCTCCCCACAGGTCACCTGGCAGTCACTGTGGAGAGGGGGCCTCTTGGGCAGTGGCACGGGGAGCAAAGGTCCGTGCTGGGGAGCAGGCTGCTGGGGCTGGAGGAGCCGCAGGAGGGGATCCCCGAGTGGCAGTGGGAGGGGACAGGCCAGGGACACTGAGTTCAGTGGCGCGCCTGGGAGCAGAGGCTCTGAAGTCCTCGGCCTCTCCCAGCAAGCAGGGCGGGACGCACCCCCTCCCACCCCGTGGTGTCTGGTCACAAAAACAGGTAATTAACTTAGGTTCCAGGGACAACAGACTATAACTGAACACAGCCCTGCCGGTGACCGCCGTCTCACTGCTGGTGAGCAGACGCCGCCCTACCTCCTTCCCTCCCTGAGAGGCGGGCGCGGTGCATTTGGCCCCCAGCACAGGACAGCGCCCCGGCTGCCCGAGCCCGGCTCTGCGCATTTTGAGTGTGAGTGTGAGAACTGTCGCCTGCCATGGACTCCTGGCCATCGGTGCCTCCCTCCCAAATACTTGCATTCGCTGCGTTGAGCATTTACTAGGCGTGAAACACACGTAAAACATGGAAAATCCGGGCCTCCTTTAGCTCTTGCGACACCCTGCGGGGTAGGGACCATCACCGCCTTAGCGGCCCAGGTGCGCCTGTCTGCGAAGCCGGCCGGAGACGCCGTCCAGCCGGGTGAAAACACAGCGCTTCAGTGTGGGGGCCTCTGCATGTTACCTGACGTGCCTACCTGTGGGCCTCACGCCTTCCATGAAACCCCCAAATGCATCCACCGAAGGAATGGCTTCTTCACGCCTTTGGTGGGATGTTTTCATATTCAAAGCTACTATGGCAGTGGTCGTTCCAGCTTCCGCCTACATGTCCTCCGTGTAGCGTGTCGCTCTGAAGCAAGCCCCGCCTCATCCAGCAGGGAGTCTCTGAGCTCTCTCTCCCACGAGGCAGGGTGTCCTGCGGCCCACGCTTAGGCTGGCCCTGCGAATAATTGCTAAAAAACCGATACACCTTCAGTGAGTCGACTGCCAACGAAATACATTTGCAAAAACTTGAATTGCAATTACACGCGAACCTTTGCCAGCTCAGTCGGGAGCGTGAACGAGGCACTTTGGGGCGCTTCGCTTCACTCCCTGCTGGGCCTCCCTTTCGCTCCTCCTTCTAGAAAGACAAAGCATGTACAACTTTCCTTCATATTATGTAGTTAAAATTATCCTTATCACTATAGAAAACCAAATGGTGTAAAGAAAAGCCCTCGAAATTAGAGAGGTCTTTTTTTTTTCACTTATTATCACATCCAAATTCTGCCTTGAAGCATCTTTTAGAAATTGCAAACCAAGAAGCTATTTATGTAACTCGAACTTTTCTGTTTGTTTCAAAGACAATTGTTTTTTCCAAGCTCTTCCGTTTGCTTCTCCGGCACCAGTTGAAGTGTCTGTCCATTGCTTTGGGCACGAGATTCCACCCAGCACTTTGCTTACAGCCCCACATCCTTCTCAGGCCTCAAAGCCACGATCGCACCCTCGCGTCTGGCAGGCGGCCCTCTCGCCCCGGCTCAGCTCTTCGCCACAAGGACCTCGGAGTCTTATGGGCTACACACGTGGGTGAGCACACACACGTGTGCACGCTGTGGAGACACTGAAGGCACGGCTTCTGAAATGGTCAAACAGACTTAAGAGTTCAGTCCTCCACACCCCCGGGTAAGTCACACGCGTGGAAATAGCCGGGAAGCTGGCATCCCCCGGGGCCAGCAGTGGGACCTGGCCTCCCTGCCCCGGCGTCCGGCCCCCGTGGGAGCGCCTACCTACTTCTGCAGTGAAGGGCTAGAGCTAGCCATTAACTTTTTGTCTTTATGCTGTCTAAAATAAATATATACATGTGAACAAATTGGTTTTTATCTTAAAAGGTACCTTTAATAAAAGAGTAAATGAACATATATATTTCTTTCATCGTTAAATATATGGTTATATTTAATGACTCGCTCTATCCCTTCATTTCGTAAGTAGGTAGGAGCCCCACCGGCCGCTGCTAGCTCAGCGCTGTCGGGATCCCAGGCGCCTGCCCCGCCCGGCACAGCCCCGCCCCGCACAGCCGCGCTGCCGGGGCCTGGGCCAGCTGTCAGTCCGTTGTGGCAGCTTCCTCATGGCCCATTTTAATGGTTCTTTTTTCTCAGCTTTGTAAACAAGAACAGCCCGCTTCACTCCAAACATTTTAAGTACTGTCATTTCCTCCTCAATCATGTAGCTCTTTTTAGTTTTAGAGGCAGAATTTTCAGAAGAGTTGTACGACCGCTCTCAGCCACCCCGCTTCTCAGCACCTGTTCAATACCCGCTGCTTCTCTGTGGTTTCACACAAGCCTGAGATGCCACCGCTGTTGTCAGCAGTGACTCTGTGCCACTAAACGCAGTGGACGTGTTCGGCGTGGTCCCAGTTTATTTCCAGTTGGTCAGTTAGTACATGTTTAGTTCATCCCGAGTTTACGGTTTCTTTGAAAAATACACAAAGCTCCCTTCATAAGTTTTCATAAGAGTGTCAAATGTTTATGGCTATGAAACTGAACACATGCACACCTTATAACAATTAAAAACAACCTAAAATGGCGTGGGGGTGAAGCGGGTCTGACCGAGACCCCCGCTCCTGGACCAGATGGTCGTCTCCTTTCTTGGCACAACTCCTGAAGGTTCCAACGTGGCCTGTCTCATCCCTCAATCTTTCCTCTCTCTCCCTGCCTGAGCATCGTCTTAAGACAACAAGCCGATTGAAACTTTCACGTCGCCTTCTAACCCATGTGTGATGACGCGCAACCCCTGGGGACCCGGGGGGCTGGGCAGCGCCCGCCCACGACCCTCGCCTCCCCTCCAGCCAGCGCTCGGCTCCTTCTCCCTCACACGCCCCTGCTGCACAATTAAACCCCCCAGGCTTCGTCCTACCGCAAGGACGCCTGTTTTCTCTGCCCCGAATGTTCTTTCTTCATCTGGGTAATTAAGATAATTAAGCCTTTCCTCACTTTCTAACCGCCAAATCCCAGGGTAGATGAAGTCCCCCTGTTTCGATAGCTATTATTCCTGTACTTCATTCTACCATTTTATAACATACTTATTTTTAAACTGTCCTCTAGACCAGAGCAATGAAACTTAAACAGGCCAGTCGATGCGAGTTTGTCACCGCCTGCCATGAGATAAATACTTCAGCAACAAATCAATGCATTCCTTCCTCCATTAAGAAGCCTTCCCTGATTAAAAACCACCCGGAGGAATTCGCAGTTCCCCGGCCTCACTGACGTGCCCCGGCCTCACTGACGTGCCCCGGTCTGCAACGCGCCCCGCCAGCGGCCCAGCTCTCACTAACCTCGAAGGGGCGGGGCCAGGGGGCAGGGATTGGGTGCAGAAAAGGCCGTTTTTCTTCAACATGGAATTCTCAGTTCGAGAATAGTCCAAAGCGTCCAGTTGTTGCTCAGTAAATAATTCATGGATAAATTAGGAAATTGATGGTTTCTGTTTTTTTTTGTTTTGTTTTTTTCTAAATCCTCACCTGTGGACACGCTTACTGATTTTAGAGAAGAAGGAAGGGAGGGAGAGAGGCAGAGACATATCGATCGGCTGTCTCGCCTGTGTGCCCCGACTGGGACCCAACCCGCGACCTAGGTTTGTGCCCTGAGTGATAATCCAACCCGCGACCGTTCCGTTTATGGGACAACGCTCCAACCGACCGAGCCGCACCGGTCGGGAGGGAAATTGGCGGTTTTATGGTCACCTGTCTATTTTCTATCTTATTTTGTCTCCAGACCTCCGAACTCGCACCCGATGCGCGTGCCTCATGGATGCTTCACAGAAGCGGGAAACCAGGCAGAGGCTGGGCGCCCCCCCCAGCAGCCCCCCACCGACCCCCCATCCATGCACACAGCACCGTAGTTACAGCCACTACCCGTGCAGCTCTGAAGGCAGGGCCCCGGGAGGCGCCCACCGCCCCCCTCTCCGTCCCTCCCCGCGATCGGTCTCAGGTCAGCATGTCCTCGCAATTTTATCTGCAGACATGTTAGCTTCCCTGGCTCCCCATGTCACCAAACTCGCCCGTTCTTTCCCTGCTGTTGCAGGTGGTCCCAGGGTGCCTCCCGAGACCCTCGCCTTGCCTATCTCAGCCCCATTTTCTACGCATTCAGGCCTTTCTAAGAGTCCGTATTGGCCTTCAAACTTGAATTTCCTGAGTATTTCATGCCAGTTATGTTACGATCTGGTGTCGCACACCTGGTATCTCTGTGGCCGTATTTCATCTTTAAAAGACACCACGTCACCCTGGCGCAGCCTAACTCCAAGAGCAGAGAGGGAGTCGGTCCGGTGAAGGGGTCTGGTCTCAGGAGGCCCGGCCTGGGCAGTGCGGGCCCAAGGACAAGGGATCAGAGGCAGGACTGGGGACAGCCTCGGGAAACCGTGGTGTGATCTGAGCCTTCTTCAAAGGCCCAAAGAGCTCTGAAAACCACGAACTTTCCCCAAGCTAATTTGGTGGTAAAGAGACACCAAATCTGCCCACTTCAGACAGCACCACAAGGCTCGAACCGGTGGAAACCGTGAATAGTCTTCCTTCCTCTTGGTGAGGCTGTCTGTTGGGTGCGTTTCAGAAATAAGTCAACATGTTTGATGGGGGGGGTTGTTTCTAGATGCCCCCTGGGGTATCGCACAACACGTAGTTTATTTAGCCCACCGTCTTTCTAAAACGTGAAAACCTCTGGATTCTGAGACTTCTCCGTTCCGTCAGCTTAGACATGAGAAGGTGGCCCTACAGCAATGAGAAGCCGCTGACAGGTTATCAATATGGACAAAACGAGACCAAGTCCGACTCCTACAGGGACGACTTGCTGTGCCGGCAAGAACGCCATGAAGGGTCCGTGCGGGGAAAGCGCGGGCCCCGGGTTCAGATCCCGGCGGCATCGCCCGGCAGCTGGTATCTTTAGCCACAGCACTTGGCTGCCTCACATAAAAACGGTCATTAAAGCCCAGTGACCTGTGTCGAATAAGATGAGGAAGAGGCCTAGGATGTCACCCCAAGAAAAGTCTTACACTAAAGGAATTGGCACAGTCAGACGGCCCCACAAAAGACTGCCAAAGAGTACCCGGCACAGGGGCGGGGGAAGGAAACCAGCTGTGTGACAAAGGTGAAAACCCATCCCCAGTTAGGGGAGGGGCCAAAGCAGACAGTGTTGGGCGGAGGTCAACTTCGGGGTTTGTCCCACCTGGAGCTTAAGCATCTCTCTGTCAGAGACTGTGTTTCTGTCTCTGTCATCAACAAGGTTTTGTTTTGTTTTGCTTTCATTTGAAAATGGCCACAATTTCGATAATGTCTGCTGCAGAGTTGATGCCATCGGGGTGGCCAGAAGGTCCATTTGGCTTTTTCCTGTGTGTGGGCTCTAGTGGCTCTTAGTTGTCCTTCACTTCATTCGAAACAATTTTGTTAGATTGTATGGTGACAGCTGTCACATCAGCGTGCACTTAAAAAAATGATCAAAGCTGGTGAATTTTTGTACAGCCGTTTTAATACTGAAGATGGAAGAAAATACACAACATTTTTGGCATATTATGCTTTGTTAATTCAAGAAAGGTAAAAATGCAACTGAAACACCAAAAAAGATTTGTGCAGTGTATGGAGAAGGTGCTGTGACTGATTGAATGAGTCAAACGTGGTCTGCAAAGTTTCGTGCTGGAGATTTCTCGCCGGACGATGCTCCGCGGCCGGGCAGATAAGTTGACAGAGATCCAATCGAGACATTAACTGAGAACAATCAATGTTTTACCACGTGGGAAATAGCCAACGGACTCAAAATATCCCAATCAGTAAAGTTATTGGTGAAAATGAAAAATGTGTCTTATTTTACAGAAAAAACTAAGCAGACTTTTTGGCCAACCGAATAAATAAAAGCTTGTTAAACCAAATTATCTTGTCCAACTTTCTCGATAGATTAACGTGGAACCTTTAAGCTGGAGAGATTCCCTCCCAGGCGGCTCGGTGAGTCTGCCGAGGCTCAGGCTCTGTCGCGGGTAGGGGGCGAGGAGTCCCCGGAGGCCCGCCCTGGGCAGGAGGGGTGCCCTCGCCTGTCTCTGGGAAACGGAGAGTCTGTTAAGAGAAGACAGAGGCTGTGGAGTGAAGTGTCTTACGGGCAATTAGATTCAGTCTCTGAGATCCCTCAGCTGCTGTCCAGAGCTGGGCCAAATCTTATGCCCTTTGCATTTACGTGCTGTGAATTATTTTGAATTCTGTTTGTGTTTTCCGTAGGAAACAGTAATTCTCTGATTAGAAGTCCTTCCAGGCGACAGGATTTCCCTGCTGCTGCAGAAGTGCTGTCCCCACTCCGGGTTCTATGCTGTGCTTCTCGCAAAGTCAGTGACCAAAACTCTCCACACAGTGATTTTCCATAAGAAAACACAACGCAGCCACAGCAAGCCAAGGAAGCTTAAAACATGAAGGAAAAGCATGAGTGTTCAAATCCCATAAAAGTTCAGTTTATTAAATAGCAATGCATCTGTCACCTAAGAGCAAAAACACATGAAACAATTTCATTGTTTGTCTTATACGTAACTTCTCATAACGTCTGACATAAAGCTCTAAGGTAGCTTCCAAACTTCGACCGTTCTTTGACTGTGTTAGATGACAGAACGTGTCCCCGAGAGCAGCTGAGCAGCTGGTGGCCCGTCAGCCCGGAAGCCCGGGACTGCGGCGAGTGGATCGGCGCGAGCAGCGCCTTGCGTGGGCGAGGGGCGCGGCATCCAGGATGCGCGCGTGCAGGCGCTGGGACGAGCAGGCGTCCGTGCGCAGGACAGGGCGGCCCTGGCAGGGCAGCGGCCTGCATGGTGGAAGCTGGGGCGATGACTCTGGTCTGGGCAGCTGGCGGGCCGATGGCAGCTCTCCTGGGCGTCGCTACGGAGCCCTCCGCCTCGGCTGGGAGGAGCTGGGCAGGAGCAGGCGAGGAAGGAGCCGGAAACCTGCGTCAGGGCAGGAGGAGAAGCTTCCAGCAGCAGCTGCGACGGTCACTGCTCTACCTAATCCGTCTGTTGTCCCTGTCGGAGCACCCGACTGTCCCTGCTGGCCGAACACTGTCCTCTCCGCGCCCCCTGCTCGACAGGCGAGACAGACGAAGGTGCCAGGGGCATCTCCGCGCTGCGTGGCCTCATTTCGAGCGAGGGGAGGAACGCCTCTGTGAACGCGCTTGTCTGCTGCAGCGCAGCCAGTGTGCAACTTGGCCTTGGAGCCGGGACCCCTTGTCGCGCTCGCAGCACGACCGTCAGTGGGCGCCCCCGGGACCGTTGAGAGGACGCCGAGACGCGGCTCCCTTCTGCCCTCGCTGCGGTATGTCATGTCTCCCCGCGGCCGTTCCTGGCTTGGCTGGCCGCGCGGTAACGCATGTGCTTACGTTCAGTACCGACGCATACGTGCGCTGGGGACGGCGAGTGAGAGACACAGACATCATCGCATGATCCGGATACTCATGAAGAGTCGAAGGAGTTTTATGGGAAAAAGAATTCTGCTTGGCTTTGTTTACCAGTTGGATGGGTCTGGAAGGCGTCACGCAAGTGGACTTCAATTATGTGAGCTAAGAAGATGGAAATTTCAGCCCAAATGCATTAAAAAAGTAATCTACTATCGAATTTATTGTGTGTAAAGTTGTAAAGGCCCCTTAGGAGCTGTGCTTATAAGCAGTAGAATAAATACCAAATTATTTTCTTCAAGAGCATTGAAGATCGCTGAATAAATACAAAGTGCTATAGCAATGTCACAGATAGTCGCGCTGCCACCGTGTGAGAGTGGCGTTCCATCCGAAGGGCCTCGTTAACTAAACACAGGATTGTGGCGGCTGGGAGAAGTGACGGACACCACTGCGGGCCAGGTGGGGAAGGCAGGGAGATGACACTGCGTGAAGAACCACAGTGTGAAGGAAATGTTTACAAAGATAGGTAGGTAGGCGGGTCGATAGATGGGTAGATAGACAGAAAAAGGCATCATAAGGAAACGCTAGATTAGGGTATACCTGGGGTAAAAAGTTACACGATGAAGGAAGTGGATTGAAACATGTTTGTTTACATATTTATGCTGTTTGAGGGGGTGATGGGGTACACTATTGTATCCTCTAGAAGGTGTTTAAAATGTTTAGAAATTAGGAGGATAACTATTTAGTTTCAGGCTGTATGAAAGAATCCGACGTTCACAGCACACAGCCGGAGCGCTGGGCCGAAGGAGCCACGTGGGTTTATTTTTGGACGTAAGTTGCAAGTTTTCATACTCTAGCAACAGTTAACATTTATAGAGTGCTTTCTGTGTCCAAGGAAGTCTTTGTGTTGCTACATGTATCTTATCAGTCGTTCCTCATTGTAATTCTGTGATATAAATGCCACTACCATCTCTCGTTCACATGAAAAGAAATTGAATTTTTGGGAGGATCTGCTATACGTACAGGACAAATAGCCAACGAGCATCAGCGCTGGGGAATCGAATTGACGTGGTGCTAATTCGGAAGTCACGTGCTTCGACAGTTTAACCGGGTCTGGCTGCCACAGCCCGGCTCCTGTGCGAGCAAAACAGAAGAGGACCGAGCGCCCCGAGAAAGGACGCCAGAGCACAGAGACGCGGCCGCTTCTCCGGGTGGAGGACCTAGGGGCGGCGTCCGGGGACAGTTTACCTGGGGACAGCGCCGCACAGGTGCAGGTGGGGGCGCCCCTTGCTCCATGGATCCGCCCACCCTGACTCCACTGTCCCCTGCCCCAGCTTGACGGGGGCGACTCTGTCCCTCCCCGCACAAGGAGCCAGCGCAGGTCAGGAAGGAGTCACTGCTAACATTTGAGTAATGACTTTCTAAAGAGGCCGCCACTGCGGAGCTGGGCGCCCCGCTCCCGGGCGCGTCAGCGCCGCAGGGCCCCGCCCATCGCAGCCGCGGGCCTCCGCCCTCGCGTCCTGCAGACCTCGAAGGCCAGCCGCGAAGACGGCACCTGCCGCTCGCTCATGCTGAGTTTCAAGACTGTTAGGAGCCACTTTCTGTTGGGCATCCATGACAGAACCATGAGCGAGGGGTGACGCCGTGACCCCAAGAGCAGGGCCCGCGCCGCCTGGGTTCCGCGGCCACGTTCCCCTGACTCACTCACCCGCCGCCGTGATTTCTAGGGGTTTCTCCAAGGCAGGGTCTCAGTGGGAAAGGGTTCTTTGAAGGCGGTGTTGCCCGTTTTTTGCCTCTTTACTCTGACCCGACATTAGCCATACGAGGGAGTGTGTTAAACTGGCTACAAGAAAGCTTGGAAAGACATTTCTTTTTCTCTGCATTTGGAAAAGCGACGGTTGTTTTGCAAAGGCTTGAGGTCATGACGCCCTCAGCGAGCCTCAGTAATGCAGACCCGGCCTGTCCCGGGCCCCCCCTTTTTGCTAAAGGCACGCGGATACGCGACCCCAAGCCGCCAATTGTGTAACAGCCACCTCGCCCGTCGCCGAAGAGCTGGCGTCTGAGGCCCACGGAGGATCGCTCCAGCGATCCTTAACTTTTATCGTTAGAAAATTTACAAGGGTAAAAAATGAATCAGAACTACGAAACACCTATTTGCCATTTTATATTCACATCACGTTATGGAGTTGAATTAAAGCTGAGCTTTTACAAAAGGGTGCCGCCTGTTTTTCCTAAAAGCGATATTACAGATTACGACGGCGATCGAGGTGAGGTGGGGGCTGGGGTGAGGCCGAAGAGGTAAAATGTCTAAACCGTCCGGGGGACAGAGAGAGAAAAGAGACGAAGGTCAAGATAAATGGAGGAATAGTTGGAAATTAGCAGTGACAAG